>JAIEZT010000304.1:9917986-9972868 GCA_019594935.1 Periophthalmus modestus | reverse complement strand
GGCCGCTGAACAGAACCCAATTATATACTTGTATTATAAAAAACCCATTGTGGCCATGTGTCCAAAGGTTTTACCCACTTCCTGGACTAGCGATGAGCCGAATTTAGAAAAAAAAAATTGATTCATCAAATGATTACGCGCAACACTGCTTACTACTACACGTACAATTAAAGATTTGCTCAACCTCCAAATACAACTTCGAGGATTATACAAGAAAGTTGGAAACAGCTATAACATGGTAAAAAAAAGCTTGATATTGCTAAAGATCTGCTTTAAACAAATGAATGAGTCCAATTTTTAAATGACATTTTAAGCATGTCATAAAGAGTAACACATTTAATTATTCTGAGTAAGGCTTCACGATTTGGAGAAAAACATCTAAGTGCGATAGCGATTGCAGTTTAGATTAGGCGGTTTATGTGTTAATAATGGGATTCTGTTTCAGGTGTTCATAATTTAAACTAATACAAGAATCACCTTTCGAAAGATGTTGGTACAGATCCAAACAACAGGGTTAGCAGTGCGGGATATTTTGGTGATGGAGGAACGACGGTACTTTGCGATTTCGGTTTTCGATTCTTCTCCGCAGCTCTAATTTTTTGAGTTTGCATAACGAGTAAGTACAACAATATAGCAGGTTTTCGCATGGATCATGACTAAAAGAACAGTACCATTCCGCCTTTACGTTAAACTCACATGGCGCAGAAGGATAAAACAAAGAGAACGACACACACTCAGAAGAAAGTTTTTTAGACATCGTTCATACAAAATCCCTTCAATTACTGGGCATGTGTTCTTAAAAAGTAGTTTGAAAAGGGCTGAAAATAATGATTAAAAAGTAGGCGCGCACACACACCGCACGGGTAACGACTAGCAAGCGGCCGTTTTAATATAAGAGGATCAATAGTGTCCATAGAAGTACATGGCCGCCGCTGCCAACTCGCCATACGACGCACACGGTTGTGTTAAACTGCTCGCATCCAGATTACGGTGGGTCCAAACTGCCCTGTAATGATGAGGCGTGAACAGGCCCATAAGCTCTGTAAGCGCCCGCTGCAATGGCCGGACTATTATCATTACCACGCCATAACCCCTAATGGAAGCCACACCACAACATTTTCAGATCAGTATCCCCAATGCACAGAGCAGACAGCCTAATGCAGCCACAGTCCCCAGACACAGGCCCCGTCTTTGGGATATGGAACGATATATATGGGAAAAGTTGGTGTAGGCCTGTCCCCCGGTAATGACTATATCGACTTATCTTTCAATATCTGAAACCTGGAGCTATATTTTTTGGGGGTCAGTGTGTTATGGATTATGTGCGTACTATTTCTTTGCACTACTGGGAATTTTTTGGGTATTTTTTTTTTGTCTATATGATAAGATTTAAGCTGCAAAGGTTTGAATAATAACGTCTATGGCTCATTACAGATGCAAACTAAGTATTAAAGTGTTTCATTCTGCTGTTTATTTCTTGCAGCTCATAATGTTTTAACAATATTGTACATTTAGAATATTTTTTTTTTTTAAGTTTAAATCTGCTCTTTGGCTATTGTGTCAGTGGCATAAATTAGTTTGTAGTTAAAACGATGCATGTTGTTCTGTGATTTCAGAACCGGGCAGCTATTATGTGCGTTTATATGTAGATGAACTAATGTGGTAAGTTTTAGATTATTTTTAAATACATTTCCAGGCAGTTTTATCCCTTAAAAATGTATTTAATAAAGTGACATTGTGTATGTGTAATTTTTTGCATCTATATCCATGGAGGTAGATATGAACTCTGGAATAGTTGCCTATAGCCAAACAACAACATTTCCATGGAAACAAGCAGAAGGAGGCCTTTCTATAGGCGAAATACGAGTCAGGTTTGTGGAAATGCAAGCCCACTTAGATTAGACACACTTTTTTTCCAAGTTTTTCAGTGCAATAAAACAACCACCGTTAATTTAAGTGTATTTTTTGGCTAAAAGGGCACACAGTGGGGCTTTACATGTTTCTTCTTAAGTTCGCTTAAAGTTTATTTATAGAGCACAGGGGTGTCAAACTCAAATTCACAGAGGGCCAAAATAAAAAACTGGGACGAAGTTGCAGGCCAAACTAAATGTTTATTGAAAAATTTCAACAATATCTGCATGTTTTTCAGGAGGGGTGGGTTAAATTTGAGCGAGGTGACAAGTAGCAGATGCTAATGAGTGTCAACAGAAGTGGTAGGTGCTGGCGCCAAAGTATTTGCAAAGCATTCTGGGATTCATAGTAGCAGTGCATGTGCTAATAATACATATTTGATATGATCTCACAGGCCAAATATATTTATATCGAGGGCAAAACTTGACCCCTGTGTTCGACATGTCTGATATAGCACATTTAAATACAACTTCAGCTGCCCAAAGTGCTTCACATAAAAGTCAACAAAAATGTGTATATAAAGATAATAAATAAGATACATAGGCAAAAAAAACCTATAAAACTCACCCCAATAAAAGAACAAGATATCCTGCCTAGCTAGAATTAAATGCCAGGGAGAAGAGATGGGTTTTCAGTTTTCAAATCTAGTTGGCTATTGAAACACGGGGGTCAAAATCCAATTTTTCTTTGCTGAAAATGTCTGCATTCATCAATATCACGTTAAACAAAGTATAGATTTCCATTGTAATCCTAATCTTAAATGCAGCCATGTCTGTCTGAAAGGATTAAATTCAGAGGTTCCAGACAGGATCATGCCTCCAATCTCTGCACTGGTCTCAGTTTATAATCAAATAATTACTTTGACTCCTTTACTTACCACATGTGTAAACCCACACACTACATTTCTATTTAGCAAACTCCGCTCCTGCCCCGACTGTAACCCCATGTAATACCCATGTGAAACTGCTGACGATGAAAGCCAGCCGCTCCACTGCATGCGCTCATTCATCTGTTTGGGTAGATTTTCATAGAGCGGACCAAATGTCACTTAATGACAACCACAAATAATGCAAAGTATTAACTGCCTTCTCACATCTGGACCCATAAGCCTGGTTAAGCGCTGTCTGCCTGAACCAAAGTGCACGGAAAAATCCAATCTAAAAAATAGCACGTACTGTTAAAGATAAATAGCAGTACTTTCCAAAAATGTTTTACGTGTCATGGTTTTTATATTGTGGAGGTAAACAGCCTGTAGAAAGTCTGATACTAAAATTTCAAATGTCTCAGTCCAACCATAAGTTCTGCTCCATCAAAGCTGTGACTACTCGACATCTGGACGATTTGACTCACAAAGATCGTAACCCTCCTCTCTATTTTTTCCCCATGTTTTCAGCGCCAGTTCTGTTTGGCAACGACTTCAATGGGTCCCCTCATAAAATTGGGTATAATTGGGTATTTTTGTATTTTTTAAACATTTCTGCAGCAAATTTAGAGAAGTTTTTATATTACAGTTTTCATTGCATAGGTAAGTTTTCTTATGGGTACGCCACCTGCTCATCTTCCTTGATGTTATTGCTTTGTTAGAATGTTCCACAGTATGACACAAAACTTATATCTCCATGGAGACAAGCAGACAACCCCGGGCCAAGAGGCGACCCCGCTCCTTACAGATATCGCTACTACTTAAAGGGCCAATATTACACACATTTCTTCATCTGCGTTATGTCATATCCTCATCACAAACATACCCGGAGTTGAGTTTTGTTTCATTCACACATGTTTAACACGCAAACCCTGTATATTTAGGCTGAGTTCTTCTCTTACCAAACTTTGAAGCTACGGCAACTGTTCTAGCCTCACCTTTGCTTGTCCGTGCAGAGGAAGATATTGTCGACTTTTTGCGTCAATCTCAAGTGAACAAAGGGTAAAACAAAAATAATTGTAGAAAGGGCAAAAATGTTAGGTTATTCTAGTGCAGGGGTGTTCAAACTTTTTTCATTGAGGGCCGCATACTGAAACATATTTGAAGCAGAGGCCCACAGACCACAGTCGATGCACGGAGTGAAAAGGTGCACTTAACACAGGTTTGACAGAGCCGTTAAAAAGACTTGGAAGATTAGTTTTAGGTCTGTGTCACAGTGCAATGTGATGTTATTCAGGTTATAGAGGTAGAATCTCTTCAATTTGTCGTAAAAAACACTTCCTGATCAATTGGGCCAGTTTAGGAGGAGGCGTGAGGGCCAACAAAAATTGGTCCGAGGGCCACATTTGGCCCCTGGGCTGTAGTTTGGACAGCCCTGTTCTAGTGTATTGTAGTATAGAGCAGTTCAATGTAGGCTACAAATAGCTGTTAACTTGAAAACTACCACTTAATGACATCACAAGGTGGAACAGTGCATTTTTAGCTTTGGATGCAGACAGACTAATAATGCTAGATTACTCAAACAAGTGTGAATGAAACAAAACACAACTGCAGGTATGTTTTTGATGAGGCAACAGCATTATAATTTAATCCTACACTGCATATTATTACAGGATAAGCAATAATGTCTCCATAAAGACAAGAAATGTTATATAGTGCACCTTTAATTCATGTACTGTATTGCAAAAAAAAGGGCCAATGCCTTTTGAGATCTAGCTACGTGCTAGTTATGCTAAACGTGAGTTAGTGATCGTTGTATTTTTGTGTCCAAGTCATTTCCTTTGTGGACCAATTAAGTCCAGCTTTTGTGTTCAAATTCTCATGCCAAAGAAAACATCTTTGTGGGTAAACGCTGTACACATTTACTTCTGCCGCAGTATCCTCTCCCACTCGACTCCCTAGTGTTTTTGTGCACTAAAAGTCTTGACAAGCTGTCAGCAGAGTGAAAGAAGACAGCATCAACATACAAAGCACTCACTACACCTACAATCTGGTCCAGTAGTACAAGCAGCACACTACCATATGTGTATGTAGTCTACTGGACACTCAAGGTCAGACAGGGCACGTGTACCAGCCAGCCCACAGGCGGATCCCACGCTCTGTTTATGATGAGGAATCAATGGGGAAAAAACCAGGAATGTGTTACTGTATAAGGTTTGACATCTTCACATATGATCGGAGAGTATATTTTAGTCTATATGGGAAATTAACCAGTTCAAGCTGCGGTGCTGGAGCCAAACAGACCACAACTCAAGGCCATCAACACCTACGACGCTCGTTTCTGCTGTATAGTTATAATCTCTGCCACCCGTGGATCATTACGTTACCATTTGCACATTTTAACTTGCAATATTCATCTAAAACGGCTTAATAAAAGAAACACGCCCGCTGATTTCCAAGTTAGAAAACCGCGGTGCTCAACGGCAGCAGTTTACCTTTAGTTTATTTAGATTATTAGACAACTATTAAGACCTATTATCAGATACTCTGTGATGCCATTATGTTTAACTCCCATCTTTTGATCATTTTTTTTTTATTATTTTGCAAGAGGACCAGAAAAAGAAATGGGAAGTTATCCATTTTGACCCTATATTGCACAACATGGACTCTTGTGAGCGTTAATCCATGTTTTAATGTTGTTACCTCATCAAAAACATACCGGTTCCACCTTATGATGTCACAAAGTGGTAGTTTTCAAGTTAACAGCTACCTTTTATCTTTCGTTCAGCAGTGATTGGAAATTTCAGGGCTGAAATTATCCAAGTGAAACTCTGGTGAAGGTGCATGGAGTTTAAAAACGCAATGGAGCACTTCCTGTATTACCACGTGACATCACAAGGTGGAACAGAGCATTTTGAGCTTTGGAGATGTAGACAGACTAATAATAATGGGTTACAACTCCAGGTATGTTGTGATGAGGAAACAACATTATAGCATAGAGCATAAAATAGTCCCTTTAATTTAGTCCATAGATGCGCAAAACTGTATTCCTTTTAGTACTTACTGTCTGTTCAAATACTGCAGTAGTGTATATTAGGACTGAGTCAGGCATAGAGCCGTGTCACCTGACCACCCCCCGGGGACACAGGTCTATATCTGCACACACTGAAGCGGGGCCGGGTGATATTTGCAGAAAAGAGCCGCCGTGTTTTGGGAAGAGTCCATTTTGGCTCGGCTACACTCAATCTCGCTAAAGCCAGCCTCCTGTATCTCTCCACTGCATTTGTATCATTTGAAATCACAATCTTGGCAGCGTGTAAGGCGTGAAAACTGCTTCTTCTGAACCTCAGTCTTGTACCGCTCTCTCTCTCACTCTCTCTATACCTACACATACACTCCCGCTTGCTCTGGCCGCACACACATACATACAGAGGTGGGTAGTACTCGGATACATTTACTCAGTTATATTTATTTGAGTAGCTTTCTTTTACGTCTACCTGAGTAATATTTAGTTTGAAGTAACTGTACTCTTACTTGAGTAAAGGTTTTGGTTACTGTTCCAACTGTTTAATGACAAAAGCGTTATGAGTGTTAAATAATTTGAACATTTGTACTTCTCCCATATTACTTTCACATATAATTTTTCATGTATTTATGTATTTTTACGTATTATTATTATTATTTTGTACATTATGTGCCTATTCCTTGGAAATAGCTGAATCTATTCATTGTTACTGCTCAATTACACAAAATCACAAATAGTTTTAACTGCACATAACACATAAAATATCTGCTCCCTGTGCTAAGTTGCTCCCCCTTCAAAGCGCTAACACAATCAGATTGCATCCCGCTAATAAAGCTACTACACATCACATCAGTTTTGTTCTAATGTACAGTTTTGTCTCATATTTTTGTGTTGTTACGGAGAGTTATCACGTGAGAGTATGGATGACGAACGCTAAAGATCCCTAAATTACTCAAACATGCATGGATGACATCTAAAACCTCTCCAGGCATGTTTTTAATGAGGGAACAATGTTATAACACGGTGGAAAGCTAAAGATTTTGCCTAATAGCCTCTCTTTAATAATCATATAACACTAACACTGTATCAGTTCAGATGGGTGTGATTGACAGGTGGATTAGCCAATCAGGGATAGTCCATATCAAAACAAATATGGCTGCTTACGATGGGAAAAAAAACAAAAAAATATATCAAAAGTGACTGAAAAATAGCACAGATTTCTGCAGTCCTAACTGATATATGACTGATGAGCTCCTTCGTTTCACATGTGTCACAAATCGGACAAAATCTGAGACGCGACACAGGGAGGGGTGACCAGACTGATATCCCGCTTTATAAAATATATATAGATACCAGTCTAGACTTGCCAGGCTATGATTATTTGGGTCACAACTTTTTACTTCTACTAGAGTAATATTACTTCAAAGTTCAGCAAAAATTTTGGCTGCTCTACCCATTTCTGCATACACACACACAAAACCTCACCCCCCTCCCGCCCCGTCCCACCATAACGCTCCAGCAGAGGCAGTGTCATTGGGCCGTTTCAGCATGACTTCACTCGGGGCTCTTCAGTGAGGCTAAGACGGGTCACAGGGGAGCGGCCTGCTGCTGTCACGCACATCTGAAAATCTCTGATCCCATCCATATGTCTTTAAACATTCATATGGCACCATTAGCTTGTGGTGAGTTGGCTTTTAAAAGAAACCGCAGTGGAGTGCCCATTAAACACAGTTTGGGAGGTCGGGGAGTGTCTCAGCATTTTCTTTTTTTCCATCTCAGGTTTGGCCTAGTTTATTTTCCAGCAAATACCGCATAGGATTAGATAGTGACGAATATGACGTCTGAAACTGCAAAAATTAGACAGATTATGTTGAATAGCGCAACATAGATTATTGAGTTGTTTTGCGTAGATATGGATAATATAGGATACGGATTGGAAGAAAGTTGAAGGAAATGTGATATTTCAAGGTTGATATTTGAAGTTTGAAGTAAATATTTGGTTTTGTGGGTTGTTCTGATCTGTATCAAAAGTTGTATAACGTGAACACTGCCCTGTGCACTGCAAAAGATGAGTGTTTACAAGAGTAGTGTGGTAGAAAATGTCAGTATTGTCCATTGTTTTTCCTCACTGTGCTTAGTCTAATCCTTCAGTCTCATAAAAAACAAAAAAAACAAACTATAGATACCTTTGTGTTTTTGCATGTACATGTCTATGTCATGCCTAATGCTAATGTAAAGGTGTTATCGCTCTGAGATAAGAAGGCCAAGTGTCCAGACAGACTGACCTAAATGCAAATCGTACTTGAGGAAGGGCTTGGACTTCAGACAGTACTTAAGTGTCGCTACCTCATTCCTCTGTTCCCACTGCAGCAGAAACATAACAAACCGACATAAACAGTATGTATCTTGTATGTTCTGGTATTGTTTTACAGATAATTTCCACAACAAGTAGTTTAGATAAACTCATTTTGTGAGTCTAAAACTCTAAAACTTGCAAGGTATTAGTCTCACTTTATTTATAATATTTTGGTGTTTAGTGTTTATTAAGACCCTGAGATACTTGAACTCCTCCACTTGAGGTACACTGGAGGAGCTCGGAGTAGAGCCGCTGCTCCTCCACGTTGAGAGGAGTCAGCTGATGTGGCTCGGGCTTCTGTTCAGGATGCCTCCATGTCCCACCGGAAGGAGGACCCAGGACATGCTGGAGGGACTATGTCTCTCGGCTGGCCTGAGAGCGTCTCGGGGTCCCAGCGGAGGAGCTGGAGGATGTGTCTGGGGTGAGGGAAGTCTGGGAGTCCCTGCTTAGACTGCTGCCCCCGCGACTCGGCTCTGGATAAGCGGAAGAAAAATGAATGTTCTACGCATATATTGACTGCTAACACTGTGCTAAGTCGCTCCCCCTTCAGAGCGCTATCAGCGTGCATCCCGCTAATGAAACTCCTACACATTGCATCAAGTTATAGTGTACCATTTTGTATCACATTTTTGTATGTTCATGGGTAATTGTCGTGTGGGAGTATGGGTGACGTGGGCTTGTGGGCTGAGCATTAGACAGAATCTTGCAGCTAATCATAAGTAGGGTTCGAATAGGGCCCGGGAGAGACCGCTAAAATACTCAAACATGCGTGACGTCTAAAACATCTTCAGGCATGTTTTAAATGAGGGAACAATGTTATAACATGGAAGAAAGCTAAAAAAAAAAAAAAAGTTGCCTAATACCCCCTTTTTAATGAACATGTGACACTAGCACTGTATCATTTCTAGTGCAATGTTCTTACTCAACAGAAAGACTCTTTTCACTGCTCCTGGGGCTGGATAAGGACAAGTGATCATAATAATCTGCTACATATTTTGAAGTTTCATTTTGTGGTGGTCTATGTAACGTTTCATCAATACTGTCATATGTAATAACATTAAAAACCAGCCTCCTCTCTTCCTTAATCACTGGAGCTGTTCTGATAGCACTTAGATGTGTTCGTTATTTGATTCTAAAATTGCACCATGGTGAGTGACAGGCTGTCAGCGCGGCCCGCACACTTCACAATCCTGTTCTGTTGAGTTCACTGCCTCCGAAAAACATCTGAAATTCTTTTATCATTTAAAATACCTGAAAGATTGTCACTAATATTCTCCTATCAAATATTAAGACCCATTATCAGATACTCAGTGATGTCATTAAGTTTAACTCCCATCGTTTGATCAGTTTTTTATCAATTATTTTGCATGAGGACCAGAGAAAGAAGTGGGAAGTTCGCCATTTTGATAGGATTAAAATGCACACTTAAAGCAGGGGTGCCCAGACTCTTTTCACAAATATCTTCAAAAATATTTGACACCGAGGGCCACAGATCCATGGTCAATACAACAGATTATTCGGATGGTACATTTAACATAATTTCGACTTCATACTTTAAATAAGGCTCAAAATATAATATTAGGTCTGTATGACAATGAAGTGTGATGTTATTTAGGTGATATTGGTAGGATTTGCCATAAAAAGTACTGATTATGATCAAATGGGCCAGTTCAACTGAAGGCCTGAGGGCCAATAAAAATTGTTCTGAGGGCCGCATTTGGCCCCCGGGCCATAGTTTGGACGCCCCTGACTTAAAGGTACCCTAACCCTATATTACACAAAAATAGACTCTTGTGAGCTTTAAGCCGTTTTAATCATCAAAAACATACCTGGAGTTGCTTTTGTTTCATTCACACATGTTGAGTAACCCTTTATTAGTCTGTCTACATCCCCAAAACTCCAAATAGTTCCACCTTATGATGTCACCAAGTGGTAGTTTTCAAGTTAGCAGCTACGTTTTACCTTTAGTTCAGAAGAGATTGGAAATTTCCGGGCTGAAATTGTCCAAATGATTCCAGTGAAGGTGTATGGAGTTTGCAAACACAGTGGAGCACTTCCTGTATTACCACATGACATCACAAGGTGGAACAGAGTGTTTCTGTTTGAGAGAAGAACTATTTGGAGCCTAAATATGTAAGGTTTGTGCATTAAACATGTGTGAATGAAAGAAAACACAGCTCCAGCAGCTTTCCAACATTAAAAAATGGAAAAATACTAATATTTGAGTGTACATATTTGCAGTACACAGGCAGCAGTTGTCCATATGTTACATAAAAAGACAAGGAAGAATGGGAACAAGTTAGACATGTTGGCAAGCTTTAGTCACTTTTCTGAAACTCTTGCTACATTAATAACCGATGTTGTTTTCATTGATCAGTGAATACCAAAACGCCAAACAAACGTCTGAAATACCCTCCTATCACATTAACTCCATCTAGCTCTACAACACTGATGTATTTAAAGGAGAAAATCCAATTTCCTGTGTCTGGGCGTGACAAGTGAACGTGGCTGTGCTTCTGATCTAGTCTAGTTGTTTTCTTTATAGAGCTGATTCAAAGAGCAACACATCATTCACGCTGCCCCAGACGCTGATATGAGAACGAATGATCCTTGTAGGTCACATTGAATAGCGTCTGGCGTAGAATAATGACAATTACACAGCGGGTGTTACAGGGAGCACCCAAAGGCGTTCGCTTCGGGTACCCCCCCCTCGCCCCCAATCGCTCTTTCTCTGCAGCCATATGATTGGACCTCTTCACTGGACCGATGCCATTCCACCCAGAGAAATCACCAAGTCGGTCTGGCACTATTATGGAGTAATTGGGCTTTTAAAAAGGGGCTCTGCCATGTGAAACTGGGTAACTGAGAATGATCCTCTGCTCTTGCTAGTTCTGGTTTGTTCTTGCTCCCAGCCTTGAGGTCTTGTTTGTTCCGGTTTGTTCCTCTCCTCTCTTTCCTAAAATACAGCAGCTTTTAAGCGGATCTACCCTTGACTATAGCAACCTTACAAAACTAGTGCTGATATTCACGTACCGTTTACTGGGGGTACCCTTGAGATAGTATAAACTTATCATACAGATCATTGATAGTAGCTCAGTTGGTTCAGTGTTTGTCCATTGACCCGAAGGTTGGCGGTTCGATTCCAGCCGTTGTGTCCTTGGGCAAGACACTTAACCCACCTCGCCCCCCCAGTGTCTGCGTGTTCTGTAGTGATTGATTCCTTGATGTGAAGCACTTTGAGCGGCTTGAAAGTGGAAACGATCATTTACCATAGTGGTTCGTCGTTGGTAGAGTGTTTGTCCACTAATCCGAAGGTTGGCGGTTCGAATCCCGCTCTCGACATTAACGTCATTGGCAGATCTGCTGACTTGGTGGTGCGATTCCAGCTCCCACAGATTGGGCCCTTGGGCAAGACACTTAACCCACCTCGCCCCCCCCCAGTGTCTGCGTACTCTGAGTATGTGATTGATTCCTTGAAAGTGCTATTAAAAAATCTGACAATTTACTATAGTAGTTCGTAGTTGGTAGACTTTGTCCGCTGATCCGAAGGTTGGCGATTCGAATCCCGCTCTAGACAGTTTCATTCATTCATTAGATCCTCTGACTTACAGGTTGGCGGTGCGATTCCAGATCCCACAAATGAATGCTATGAATGCTGTCACTGTGTCCTTGGGCAAGACACTTTGCCCCCAGTATCTGCATATTCTGGTGTATGAATTTATGTATGAGTGGGTGAGTTTTTCCTTGATGTAAAACGCTTTGAGTGCTGTTGTTGTGTCCTCGGGCAAGACACTATGATGTAAAACGTGATCATGATTAAACAAGTCACAATATAATGAGGTTTGGAAATTGTCTTCTATTCGAGTGGATGTGTGTTGTGATCTGTTTGGGAAAAAAAGGAGCCATTTTAATTCAATCTACAATCTAAAAACGTAAGCCTCCATTTTAAGTACTTTTTTGTCTATGATATGAAAAACACTGTAATTTGTAAGTGGTTAATTTGTTCTACTGAGTCTGTTTTAAATGATAAGAAGACGAAATCTTTTAGAATACACTATAATTTGATTTGAATACTTTCAATACTTCGTGTTTCCAATTTCAGCACCGGACAGCTCCTCAACTTGGACAGGGGAATCTACACGAAATGAACCTTACTCTACAACTTTCTCATAGCTCCAGTATTCCCATTTCACTTTAGAACATACTTTTAGATACTATAGTTACTACTTGACTAATATAGACCATTTCTGTATTTTTTTTTTCTGTGTGACCAGTACTGCAGTTTGTGTACCAGTGCACTTAACTGATCTATTTGTTCCTCGTTTGTTCCTCTCCTGCCCTTTCCCCCTCCTCACATCTGCCATCCCTGCGTCTTGTTTTGGTTATACCCTGTCTACATCTGACCTCTAAAAGCCCCTGACAGTCTGGTAACTGCCCACGTTTCCATTTTCGGCACCGCAAAGCTCTCCGGCCGGACACACCGTGTTTTTTTTCCATTTGAAGAATACAGACTTCTCGCTATAAAAAGGCTGATGAGGGCTAGAGCTATCTGTGACGCCGTGTCAAGAGATGGTCATTTCAGAGCATGGGTTTTAAAAGGAGAAACTAACGCTAACTGAATAAACTACATCTAACAAGTGCATAAGTGCTGAGTTCAAGTGCGCTGGGAGTTTATGGGATGAGACGGCTTTCTGGATGCACTTGAGGCTGGGAGTGAGTCAGTTCTGATACTTGCTGGACACTTTATTGGGCACGGGTAGGTAGGTTTTTTTTAGATTTTAATGCACGTATATAAAGAGCGAAATTGTTCTTCTGAATAGGATGTGTTCATATGACATCACAACTTCACAACACACAACTAGAATACCGATACTTTGACAGAATTCTGACCTCTCCTTAAGTTTAATTTCAGATTGCAGATGTTTTGACCTGGTTTATGTTTGTAATTACTGGCAGTGGTGGAACGTAACTGTATTTAAGTACCGTATTTTCTGGACTATAAGTTGCACTTTTTTTCCATCGTTTTGGAAGGAGGTGTGACTTATACTCAGAAGCGACTTTTATGTGAAATTATTTAAATATATAATATCACATCGTCGTTATTGTCACACTGAGAACTGCGCGAACACGCTAGACTTGTGTTGAAAATGTAAAATTTCAACATTACGGTAATTCAAAAGTTCAGTTCTCTATCTGTACTTTCTACTCCACTACATTCTTTAACTGGACATGTTTTTTTATTACTGTTAGAGACGTGCAGAAAAGGCTGAAGGATTAATTTTTAATGCATTCATAGCTTAAGAAAAAAAAATCAGCACAAATCAACCCTCAGACCTCAAAATCTGCGTGAAATACTTTATTTTTCACTCTTTAAGTATATTGAATACTTTTTACTTAAGTAGATTTTTTCATGTGATACTTTTCTTTTACGTGAGTATTTTTTTGCTTATCTTTTACTTAAGTAACAAAATTGAGTACTTCTTCCACCACTGATTACTGAGCTTATTCCTTGTTGAGCAAAAAGTAGCATAAATATTCAACATCTGTGAATTCTATCTACAAATACAAGAATGTGAACACAACCTCTCGCCTCTCACTCACTTTTGCATGATCCGATTGATCCGAAAATACTATAAAGTTTTGTAACGTAATGCTATTGACTCAGTTTTAGCTTTATGCTCTTGCGCAGTACTTACAAACACCACTACAGATGTATCCAAACCTACCGAGACACTTTAAGGGGATGACGAAAAATGAAAAATGTATCTCCTCTTTATCCAATAAGAGGGCCATTCGAAGCAGAACAGATCAATGTCATTTTGGCTCCGGTGGGAGAGACTGCAATTCAAGAAACAGAAATACAACATCTGCCAATGAAACCAGGTGCAAGTCACTGTCTTATATGGACAGCAGGAAAGAAATAACTCTATAGATTCAGTGCAGGGTTGTGTGTGAACATCATTACACTGGATAACATTGGACTCAAAATCTCGCCTAGTTTTCTCTATAGTTCTCTCGTCTGGTGAGGTTTATGACTTTACTTCCTGGTTGGACGCAGGCAGCACGATATGACATACATAGAAGTAATTCCATAACTATTTACTGTATATATAAATGGACATAGCTAACCTGCTACCCGCCGTGTTCCAAATAGAAAGTGAGCATAAGCGCGCCAATTCACTTTCTATTGAAAAACTGTCGCTCCTCTCTCCGTAACTCCTGCTGTCAGACTTGTCATTTTGGTCTTAAAATGTTCGAATTGACCCACTCTACGTGATTCTGGTGTTTTTATTTTGCTACTATGTCCGTAAATCAAGACATGAACATTAATAACATTAGCTCAATGGTTAGAGCTCGGAGGATTGAGTCCCGCTCGGACCAAGTTCTGTTGTTGTGTCCTTAAGCAAGACACTTCACCCACATTGCCTAGTATGAAAGTGGTGTGTGCGTGAATGATTGGTGGTGGTCGGAGGGATCGATGGCGCTGATTGCATTATTATTATTACTACAAATCAGGCGCTTTCTTTCCCCGAGGTCGCTCCCGCTAGTGTTAGCAACAGGTTTGATAGACAGTGTTGCTAAGCGCCCACTGCACCTCATTTTAAGACCTGCAACAGCCTCGCTCCGGATTGGCTCTTTGGCTGCTGTGATACTTGTGGTCGGAATTCCAATTATCGAACTCCAAATTCGCCTCAATAACCGCTCGCCTCGATGAGCTTCATTTGACTGGAGCCGAACGCTATGGGTGACGTCACACTCCCTTAGTCCACTTCTTTACGCGGTGTATGGTTACCGAGCAACAACTTTAACAACTTTTTACAATAGTTATGATCAGACAATGACATCGCCTTTATTTTGTTCAATGAAAGTTCAAAATGCCAGGTTTAAAGACACTTTGCAAGTAAATTTTGGGTGGATTTTTTACTGTTGCGGTAGAAGTATTCAGTTTTAGACCTCAGCGCTACTTTCCTGTACTTTTTGCACTTTTAACTCACCTTTTTTTCCCCCACAAACTGCCACTTAACTGACTAACTACGACAAACATTTGCTGCATGTGTGAATGGCGGCCTTTGCTGAGTTTTGATGAGGCATTTTGTACCTGGCAACTTACAGTGAATTATGTGTGAGTGGGGCTTATTGGTATCTGTGGTGAAAATGCTTAGACAAAACAACCAAGTGCCAAGTATCCGATTACCTCCAAATCTTCAACCCGATGAAATCACAGCCAATTAAGATAACCCCTCACACCAAGGTTCTGCTCTGTTCATTACTTTTCCATTATGTTCATTACCTCAGTAGTTGCAGCCAGTGCTTAATTATAGTGAGGATCTGAGTAAGACTTGTGTTTTGGCATTGTGCAGATTACAGCGAGTGGGTGCGACTGCTTCAGACGGCACGACTGCTGCAGAGAACATGGGAGAAAACAGCAATCAGGGTAGAAAGGAATAACATTTGGAAGGGAAAGAACACATCCAATACTAGACCGAAGTACCCAACGGAATTACTTGTACTATATGCTGTTTCTTTGCGCTTACATTATGGAAAAGTGCTGTAGACTCTATAGAACTTTTACTAATAGGCCTTCCTCTGCCGCTATTACTTTTACTACTTCTACTACAACTACTGCTACTACTACTTCAATCACTACTACCATTGCTAAAAATATTACTACGTTAGAATACAGACACTACTAAAATGTGCATAGACAGACTACTACTACTGTTACTAGAGCTGCCTATTGGCTATACAGTAAATTCGTACATGCTATTGGTGTTACTACTACTACTTTTACTACTACTACCACCACTACTACTATTACCACTACTACTTCTACTACTACCACCACTATTGCTACGTTTACTACTACTACCTTTACTGCTACTAATGCTATTACTACTGCTACCACCACTACTACTATTACCACTATTACTAACACTACTACAACTACTATTTTAGTACAACTAATTTTACTGCTACTACTATTACTACTGCTGCTACTTTTACTGCTACTACTATTACTACTACTACAACTACCACTACTACCACTACTATTGCTACCTTTACTACTACTTTTACCGCTATTACTGCTACTACTATTGCCACTACTATTACCATTACTATTGCCGCTTTTACCATTACTACTTTTACTGCTACTACTATTGTTACAGGATACTGTTGCATACAAGAAAGTACTAACTCACACTACTACTACTACTACTACTACTACTACTACTACTACTACTACTACTACTACTACTACTACTACTACTACTACTACTACTACTACTACTACTACTACTACTACTACTACTACTACTACTACTACTACTACTACTACTACTACTACTACTACTACTACTACCACTATTACTACTACTACCACTATTACCACTACTACCACTATTACCACTACTACCACTATTACCACTACTACCACTATTACCACTACTACCACTATTACCACTACTACCACTACTACTACTACCACTACTACTACTACCACCACCACCACCACCACCACCACCACCACCACTACCACTATTGTTACTATTACATTACATTACAATAATACAGTTACTTACAAAAAAGTACTTACTTTCACTACTACCAATACTTTAACTACTACCTGGTACTCCCACTACAACGGCATGACTACTGTCAATTACTACGTCAAAATAAGAAAATAATAGGAGCGGTGTCGGTAGTATTTTCAGGCGCTATTGAAGAGCACAGAGGTGAAAAGCAATAAAAGGGTCGAGGGGGAGGGGGCTGGGACGAGGGGGAGGGGGATGGGACGAGCGGGAGGAGGGGGCGTGTCGAGCGCATTAGCGACATGTTTGGCCTGGAGAGAAGCGGCTTAGCAAGACTCCTGGGAGATTTATGGCAGCGCTGTGTGTGTTCGGGGCGTGTGAGCATGAGACAGGAGGACGAGACAGAAACACGGAGACAGGAAATGAGCAGGTGAGGGGAAACCCAGGTCCCCCCCCTCCCCGGATGACAATACTGGACGTATCTGTGAGGGTATTTAGCGCATTGGGCGAACTATAATTTGTCTGTACACTTCATTATTAGATCGATGACATGGTTTAAAGTTCAGATATGGGTTATAATAGCTTTTAGGTCAGGTTAAAGGTCCTATATTACACAAATTTGACTCTTGTGAGCGTTGAACATTATTATGGCGTTGTTACCACATCCCAAATATACCCGGAGCTGTAGTTGGAGTTGTTTCATTCACACTTTTGAAAAACCCTTTATTATTAGTCTGTCTGCATGTCTGTAGCTAAAAATACTTGTGTTCAATGTGTGTGAATAAAAAAAAATCCAACTCCAGGTATATTTGGGATTTGGAAAACTACATAATAGCTTACATTACTACATATTTATATAACAGCAAAGTTCAGACATGGGTTGAGCAGGTTAAGGTTGTCAGGATGTAGGTTAAAGAGGACATATGCTTTTGTAGGTCAGTGGGTTTAACAATGAGGCTTCTGTTTTTTTTAGGATTAAACTTTGACTAATAATTTACATTTTATCCACTGTAAACTGCAAAACTAACTAACTAATCTATCCGTCGTACAGGTAAGTTCCATAGCAAAAGAAAATTTAATTCTGCTTAGCGATAGAAACGGGACTAGTGACTTCCTGTTATAAAATGTGTAACAGTAAGTAAACAGCAGATTTTCATTTATGTGTCGTTATTTTGCAGGAAAAAAGCTACACAATATTTTTAAATCCTACATGTATGTATCCTGTAATACAAGGGTGTCCAAAGTATGGCCCGGGGGCCAAATGCGGCACTCAGACCAGTTTTTATAGGCCCTAAGGTTTCCTGCTGAACCGGCCCAATTGATCATAAGCAGTACTTTTAACAGTAAATTAAAATATTTCTACCACTATATCCTCAAACATCACATTGCAGTGTGATACAGACCTAAATTTAACGTGTTTCAAGCCTTATTAATACACAGCGGCTCTGTCAAAGCTGTGTATAAAGCACCGTACACTCCATCAACTGAGCTACTCTGGAATCATGTAGGAATCAACACAACTTTGAGTAAGATACTGATGAGGCCACTGAACGCCATTATAACATGATTAAAAGAAAATCCTAGTGACTACGGTTAAGTCTAGGATCAGTCTCCAGGAAATAGATGCAAGTCAATGAAGAATCCCCAAGAAGCACGGAAACCCAACATGTATGTGTGTGTGTGTGTGTGTGTGTGTGTGTGTGTGTGTGTGTGTGTGTGTGTGTGTGTGTGTGTGTGTGTGTGTGTGTGTGTGTGTGTGTGTGTGTGGGAGGGAGGGGGAGGGCTGGGTATACGTGACATCTCTGGAAGAGAGGAGGAAGACTGGGAGGAAGAGACGCTTGTTCTTCGACAAACAGCCCCCGGGTCCCAGCGCGAGAGGTAGATGAAGAATGACACCCTAAATTGTATGCATCAACTGAGAGAGAAAAAAAACACAACATGATAGCAGAATAAAGCTGCCAGCCGCCGTGCAGCTCTGATTGAAAATACAAAGAGGCTGAACCGATCGCCTGCTGGTTCTGTGGCAGGTCACGAGTGAGAGGGGATTTAATAACTTATTTAATTACATTTGGTCGACTAGAATTTCGAAAATAAATTTTACTTTCCGGGTAGGATTAATTCATCACGAACACACATTTCTGCAGTTATTCCATGTTTTTAAGCCAGATTTGCAGAGTTGAAACTATTTTGTGGCTTGATTTCTTGGTAATTGCAGTAGATCTCGTTACTCAGTTGAATATATAAAAGACTAGAGTGATTACTAGAGCCCTATCCAACACGTTTTGCATGACATTTGAAAGCATTTCCAGGCTTATGGCACTTATTTGACCTTTTCTTTAAGATAGCCCCACAGGAAGAACTCAGGACACTTAAAATGTCGACGGTTTCTGAATTTGACTCATGTGACTCAAAGTGCCACTGTACAATGAGGGTTCGTTCCCCGGTGCTATATTTCCTCATGTTAATGTCGGAAGGGTAGTTCTAAATGCTCTGAAAAAACAAAAGAAAAATATTTAGAAACAAAAGAGTTATGAATAATTTTCAACTGTCAGTGACTTTTGGGCCACCCTGTGTAAAATGCTCAGTTTGGACAGTTTAATTTCTGCATTTAAATCTAAGAAGTCTATTTAAAATGATTAATAATGCAGCTCCATGTTCTTTTCAAACCATCAGACAGTGGAACCAGCTCCCGACAGTCTTAATAATTTTACTAGAAATTTGAAAAAGCACATTTTAGATAATCAAGTGTGTCCACGTTAATTCATTTGTACTGTTCTGTTTCAGTGTAAAACTTGCACATAATGATTTTTGATATCCGTATGGACTGTAGAGAACATACTGTGAAGGACATTTTATTGTATTTTACTGCTAATGTCAATGATGAACTGTTAGTCTTATTACGTAATTGCAATGAAATGAATATTTTAAAGTGCGTTCACCTGCCCAGGGACTGCAGATGGAAAGTAGAAGTAGCTAAATCTGGCACAAATCACCTTTTGTTTTGTAAGATGAATGCATTTGTACATGGCCCCTGACAAATGAAGACTAAAGAAAGAAAGGGATTATACAAACGGGACAAGCTAATGTGGAAAAGACAAAATGAAAGAGAATATGTTAAAGATTTAAAGACTATTTCTATTTTAACTTCATTGTACTTTGTCAGCAGGTGTTTTTGATCAGTCGTCTCTCGGGTGTGTAAGCGCAGTCATTTTTTTTTATTGGATTTTTGTAGTTATCTTTCTGTTCTGGCCATGTGAATACGCTCATTGATAGACCGCTATAACAGAATTCATTTCTCTCTGTACTTATAAAAAACCCCACATAAAAATCGTGTTTGTCCTGAATGTTGAATTGGTTTCGTTCAATAAAAAACAAATGAGAAAAAAAAAACTCGCCCGAGTCGGTGTAGCGCCGAGCGAGAACAGGGAGAACAGAATGAACCCCCTTTGAAAGTAGCAGGTCACCAGGATGTTCTGCTTGGGATAAGACTTTACTCTGACCCACAATGCACTGGGGGGGGGTGTAGGTCCCTGCAGGAGAGCGGTGGAGTAAAGGATGGCATGCTCTGCTGGCTGACACGGTTGTCACGGCGACCCTGACCTGCACGTGAGACAGCTAATGGATGGCTGTCTAATGCAGCACAGTGCAATAACATGATTACAGGACATAGGAGGCTCAGGCACGCGAGGAACCAAGCAACGGTGTCTGACCCTATTAGGCCTGATAAATGACCGCTATATACACACTAACATCACACAAATACTACCGCTTCTTTTCAGCTACTACGAGTGAAGAAGCGTAGATCTCAAACTTGATTTCAATATCTGCGTAATCCCTCAGTCGTCAAGGTCTGATCCATAGCGATTGATCAGTAGATGTAAGAGGAAAACAGGGAATCTGAACAGAGAGGGAGAGGCGTAACTATTCCTGACACAGCGGGTGTGTCTGAAAAACTTGTATGAGATTCCTGTCTTTTTTTTTTTTTTGTCTTTTATAAGTTTGGTTTAATGTTTCAATGTGGTCTTATACTTCTGACATAGCTTAAGAGCATTGTAAACCATTCAGGAAAGGTCAAATTGTATAATATTTGACCAGTTTTTACCTGTTCCTTTCCAAATTAATATCTAGTTTTGATAATATATTAGAATCCATTAACATCTGGTGATCCTTTTTTTCGACAACACTGCAGTATCTGTGGACAAACGGCATCTTGTACCACCATTTATTTATTTACACCTCAAAAAAAATGTGTGTGTGAATGGGTGAGTGGTCTGTTGATGTAAAGCGCTGTACAGTATAAAAATGCGTACAATACTTCATGATACAGCATACAAGTACCATGCAAAACAGATAGGACTATTTTGTTAGTTAAAGGGCTGTTATAATGTTGTTTCTTATCACAAACAGACCTGGAGTCGTGTTTTGTTTCATTCACACATTCTTCTCCCAAACCGAAAACACTCTGTTCCACCTTGTGATGTCATGTGGTAATCCAGGAAGTGCTCCGCTGTGTTCTCAAACTCCACACACCTTCACTAGAATCATTTGGATATTTTTTCAACCCCAGAATTGCCAATCTCTACTGAACTAAACGCAAAAAATAGCTCTTAACTTGAAAACTACCACTTTGTGACATCACTAGTTGGAACAGAGCATTTTGAGCTTTGGAGATATAGACAGACTAATACTAAAGGATTACTCGAACATTTGTGAATGAAACAAAACACAACTTGAGGTATGTTTTTGATGAGATAACAGCGTTACAACATGTCTTAAAGCTCACGAGAGTCAATTTTGCGTAATGAAGCACCTTTAATACAAAAATGTGAGTCCAATTATCCCCAATATTTAGAGACATTTCCATCTGCTGCAGTGGTATGCGTGCTCCTAATAGTTTGTCACTTGGATTCCAGCGATGCAGCAACATCTGTTTAGTGCTTGCTCAATGATCACTGCTACCTATCTACTGTTACATGCAGAATTACCAAAGGGATATGATTATCTCATCAAGCAAGGGGCCTCATGTTTAATGCATGACAATCAGGAGACATTGTGAGCTCCATTTTAATTCCTTCTTTTTTCGCATAGGTATTTTTGAATGTGAAAACTGATAGATGCCAGTAGCTGAAATGGGTGAAAGATTTGACTTGACGTGTGTTATACTGAAAAATAGGCAGATGTTTTGTTCTTCTGCTGACGCTAATTGCTCGTGGTTCATCCCTGGTCCAATAAGCTAGCTAATTAGTATGCTATTTGCACTCATTCACATGGAAAATGCTATATGCTGATGACCGTTTTGGTATCATTTATCTGCTCATAAATCTTGATCAGCTGTGGTAGTGCCTTGTCACAACGATACCAGTGGAAAACCTAATGATAGCGGTGAGAAGGAGCAGTTAGGTCATAAATGAGGCAATTATAAGCAGTGTTTACTTGCGCAGCAGAAGAAAAGACTGGGGATGGTGGGTGACTGAACACTAGCAATTTGGGGTTATATATAGGTTAGAACTTCCCAAAATGGAGGAAATGGAAAAAAGTGGTATAGACCAGGGGTGTCCAAGCTATGGCCCGGGAGCCAAATGCGGCACTCAGACCAGTTTTTATTGGCCCTCAGACCTCCTGCTGAACCGGCCCAATTGATCATAAGCATTACATTTAACAGCAAATTAAATTATTTCGAAACTATATCCTCAAATATCACATTGCAGTGTGATACAGGCCTAAAATTAATGTGTTTCAAGCCTTTTTAATAAACAGCGGCTCTGTCAAAGCTGTTTGTAAAGCACCGCACTGCATTGATCACCTCTGTGGCCCTTCACTTCGAATATGTTTGGTGATGTGGCCCTCGATAAAAACAAGTTTGGGCACCTCTGATTTAGACGAATGAGCATTGTACTATTTGAAGTTTGACTTATTGTCCTATATTACGCAAAGTTGACTCTTATGAACTTTTAGTCATGATATATTGTTGTTATTTAATCAAAAACATACCAGGAATTGTGTTTTATTTGAGAAACCCTTTATTATTAGTCCGTCTACATCCCCAAATGCTCTGTTCCGCCCTGTGATGTCATGAAGCAGTAATGAAATCATCCAAAAGTTTCTAGTGAAGTTGTGCGGCATTTAAAAACACAGTGGAGCACTTCCTGTAATACCACATGGCATCACAACGTGGAACACAGTGTTTTCTGTTTGAGAGAGTGTGAATGAAGGAAAACACAACGAAAAAGGTCTTAGATGGGTAACATCCTGGACATTTGTCAGATAAGAAAAAAAAAATTGTAAAGAGGGCAGTTAGATTCACTTAAAGCAACACTGTGTAACTTTTTGGACATGGCGTGTCACCTGCATGATTCGATGGAGACACAAAGTTAAAACCATACGTTGGAAAAAGAGAGTTAAATGAGTTTAATGCCATGCCAATATTTCCATGGAAACAATTAAGAGTGAGGTTTGTGGCGACGCAAGGGCCCTCAGTGTAACTATGCGTTTATTCCAGTCTATTTTTTGGTTGCACAATGGAGCTTTTAAATGTGCCTGTCTTTAGAACATGAGTAACATGGGGAGGACATGCAGACTCCGGCTTGAAAGCTTTATTCCTGGTTCAACAGATCCAATACAGTAATTACAATAATTAGCATGCTATTTGCACTTGAACGCTGATGACCATTTTCTTATCATTTCTCTATTCTGGCGCAGCTGCTGTCTTGTCAGAATTATACTGTTGGAACAGCAACGGATTACAGCCAAATGATCTATATCTTAATATCAGGGAATCACAGTGAGGAGTTGTGGCAAATACAACTGTGAAATTAGAACATTTGAAAAACACAAAAACTGCATTTTAAGCAACATAATCGTTTCTTTTCAAGCAACTAAATATTTGAAATTTGAGTAATAGATCTTTCGCCAGTATAAATATATTGTATCAGCAGCTCGTGAGGTCAAAATATGTCCACTGCGTGCTTATTTTAAACCACTTTATTTATTTATAATCAGGAAGTGCACTGTTAGCATTCTAGTTGCTGTTATTATCATCGTCACGGCAAAACTTACTGGTCTCTGAAAGCTGTGAAACCCGCTTATAAGCTCATTACGGTGAATAATTAGGATGCTCAGATTGCATAAAGGAAGTGAGGAATAACTTTGGGCCACTGCAAAATGCAAAAATCACGTTTTTAAGAAAGTAAAAATCAGGTACAGCACCTTAACGGCTTATGGGAGGACTTTGTTTTTTTCCTTCTAAAATCATGCATTGCTATACCCGTGCCTCAGACAGCCCACTCCCATTGCAAGAACATATACACGGACAGTATTCAGAGGACATGCAGACCGCAATGCCTTTCCAATAGGCTGATTAATTAGTATACTAACACTCATTTATAGACAATGTTAAACGCTGAAGACAATTTCTCCGCTCATAAATCTTGATCAGATCCAACTAGGGCAAGTGAAGGCGCTGTGAAGGAGTTCTACGGTCACGACATGAGGTAATTATCTGCCATGGCGGATTCTCCAGGCAGTGTAAAGCTACAACCGAATCCCAGAGGAGGTGCCTTCTGACTTGTTCGTAATCCTATATGTTCATGAACCTCCTTTGTACCCTCGGATCACAGAAGCATGGAGCGAAAGAGCATTGGTCTAATCTTCTTAGGTTGGACTTCGGTGGCTGGCTGCAGACATGTCGCCAAATTATATGCTCAATTTACATCTCACATACTTCTTTTTACGTCTTGAGGTTCGTATGAGAGGTTTTTTCTAATCATTACTTGGTTTGCTAGGATAGTATATATGGTAAATGTTAATCATAGTTTTACATCAGTGAAGTGCTCGTTGAGAAGAAAAGTACAAAAATACAGGAAGTAGCACTGCACGTTCTAAAACAATACCTTTACCTAAACTTGTCAGAATTTTTTTTTTTTTTTTCGAAAGGCCATATATTCACGATAAACAATAGTATTGAAATGCATTTACACCACACACGCTTTTCTAAGTGAATCATTTTAAACATAATACGGCCAGCAATATATAAATAGTGCTATAAAACACTCAAGTAGTTAGCTCTAGTACAGGGGTCGGCAAACTTTTCAATGGGTTCTAAAATTTGATAGAGGGGCCGGGCCAGGATATATATATTCTTAAATTTCCGTGAAATAAACAAAGCAGAAAAACTTTGAACAAAGTTTACCCTTACCTATTCTAATATAATTTGGTCAAGTTCGGTGGGCCGGATTAATAACCCCAAAGGGCCGTGTGTGGCCCCCGGGCCGTAGTTTGCCCGTGTCTGTTCTAGTACCTAAAATCATGCAAGTGTCATGCAAGTTAATTAGTAGCCCATCGACAACTCAGATGTCATCATAAAGGCCTAATACTACATCAAATTTAGAAAAATCTACCTCTACCTATGTCATCAAAGCAGAAAGTTCACGCAAGGAAGGGATTTTTTCTGGCAATTCATACTTTCATTTAACACAACCAGGAGCGCTGGAATGGGGGGGAATGGGTAAAGAGTACTGTTTACCCAGGGCCCACTCTAGGTCCCCTTAGTCTGTAATACGTATTTTTCCTTAGACAACACAGCACATAAGCCACAGTGCGGGTCCACGAACTACGGTTATGGAATACTTCTATGTATGTCACATCTACTGCCCATGTCCAACCAGGAAGTAAAATTATAAACTTCAGAAAATAAATAAATTAATAAAAGTAGGCACCTTTTAATACAAATCTTAAATATAATAATGATAACTACTTGTTTTAGTGCAGTGAGTAGTTTCAACTCCTGGGCAGATGTCAAGGGAGCAGATAAAAAAATCTCCAATGGATTTTTCTGACACTCGGAGACAAGCGGTCTGTCAGCCTGATGAATAGCTGCAGGGTGTGGGGGGACTGTCCTTACAGCTGTTCTCATGGCTAAAAGACAGTGTAAGGACTGGACAGGAGAGCACTCTATTTCATCCAAGGTGACATTTACATAGAACATTTTACTATGAATAGACAGCCGGGGTTGTTTCGCAAGGTCAAGAACTCTTCGCATAGAACGACGGGCAGACAGAAACACACTCCACTTCGGTATTCGTCTGCGTTTGTCTTGTGCTCATCTACCACATCTTGTCACTCCAAGTCAAAGATGCCTTGGAAAGAGGACGAGAAAAGATTTTGCAAGAATAAAACTCGGAATGGGGGAACTTATTGTCTATTGGCTTGGTGAGCAATTTATCTTTTGCTTTATGAACTCAGTTTGACAAATTGTCTTGCCACTAGTCTGTGAGTATTTGCATAATTCCAAACCCTCCCATTGTATCTGAATCTGATACGATCCAAATTGTTTCACCAAATGGTCAATGATTATGCAAATGTTGCCTATTTAACTTTTCTGTTTAAAGATCTGCCTTGGTCACAGTTTTATATCGCACTTTTCCACTTTCAACGCTCTCACACACACAGACGCTGGGGGTGAGGTGGGTCAAGCGTCTTGCCCAAGGATACAACGACAGCATTCATTTGTGGGAGCTGAAATCGCACCGCCAACCTGTGGGTCATCGGATCTGACTGCTCAATGAACGATTTTTATGTCCGGAGCGGGATTTGAACCGCCGACTTTGATGAACACGGTACCGACTGAGCTACTTTCGCCCGTTGTCTCCTTGGACATGTTATTGGTTTTCTTGGTAAGTTCTACAATATAGCATTAAACTTGTCTAATAACCAAGGAAACAGGTACATCATCAAGCCACGACTAGTTACAGATCAGGTCTGTGTAACGGTAACTCCACAAACAGTAAAAATATATGTTTTTCAAGGCAACTTTAGCAACAAGACTTGTAATCTAACTCATTAAAGACGGAGAAGCAAACATATTTCCATGGGGATGAACAGATGCCGGATGCCCCACCACAAAAGTTACATAGTGCACCTTTATAGACAGGTTGCCAAAATGCAGGTACAATGTTTTTTTACCATTGCGAGATAGGGCCAATGCTTTTAAGATTGTTGCAGAAATACACAGTTCCATCCAAGGTGACATTTACGCGCATTAATTCCGATTATTGTGCATTGACAGCTGGGTTGTTTGCAAGGTCACGTGTCCTTAAGATGGAAAGAGAGGCAGACATAGAAACACTCCACTCTGCTATTCGTCCACATTCGTCTTCTTGCTATCTACCTCTCCCTGTCACTATATATGAAATGACAATGGGCAGCAGATTTTTTTTCTTTTTTTTTTTTTCTCTCTTCAACGAAACACCGGGAAGCTTCTAGCCAGGAAAAGACATTGGATAAAGACAGGAGTGGGTGGGGGGACAAGAGATTTTGAGGCCTATGCACTTGGAGAAGAGCGATAGAGAGAGAAAAGAGAGAGAGGTAATACATTTTCATCTGAAATATTAAAGCCACTGCATTAATCTGTCTTGTGTCTCCCTAGGGTGCCGGTGAAGGGCTGTGCTGTCCTAGAGTTCCCTTGAAAAGGACATCGTCTTCCTCTACCTCCTCGTCTTTGGGGGCCAGACTCCGCTACCCAGCTTTCTTTTCAAATAATAGTCACTTAAGTGTTTGTGTGGGAGTGTGCTGCGCTAAAATGGATGCAACGTCCAAGTCCCAAAATTGATTTTCCCTAAACCTGAATTTGGAGAGTGCACTTTGCTTTTGTTAACCCGTTCACACAACTGAATAATTATAAGGGCGCCTCTATTTATCATTGCACAGGACTGGGTGACCTTAATAAAGCCCGAGTTGGCCCAAAAAAGCATTTAAAGACCTTCCGCATGCAACCCCAAGAAGATTTATTTGACTTATTGATTTATTTGACTTGAGGCTCATTATTCAGAACAGAAACAGAGAAGCGCCGATCGCTAACAGCTAATTATGTCCAACTAATGCATGAAGAAGATATCACAAAAACGGACCAAGCCCACACAATCTACTGCAGAGCCTAGACCAACAAAAAAATACGATATACTTGAAGAGCGAAAACGAGAAGAAAGAGAGAAAAGAGGAAACCAGAATCCATATTTCCTTTGGTCTATTTATGTGATTTGTTTCATTAATGATACTTGCTAGTTTTAGTATCAATTAGTACCTGGGTATATATGTTTTGTCTACTATAATGCAGAGATTTACATATTGATTTGGCATAGAAGCCCATACCTACCAAGCCATTATCGAGGTCGCATTGATGAGTTGCGTATAGAATGCTAAACGCTTAAGTGGGACTAAACACCCACAACCGCATTTCAAACAGAGCTGCTAAATTGGGCATCTGGAGGATTAAAGGAAAGAGTGAGGAAGGAGGGGCAGGGTCTGAGGGTATACGGAGCAGTGTGATTGGTCTAACACGTGTCCACACTTCAAACTCTGCAGCTAGGTGTTTGTAATTGGAAACGCCTGGCTGTAATCAGGGCAGTCTTTTGTGATGTCACCAACTACTTGAAAATGCAGAGGCCACTAAAGGCACCACAAACTTAGATTTAGGGTTTTTTGACCTCACAGTTGCAAATGTAAACTAGGAATAGCAGATAATGCTATTAAAACAGCATATACACAGGTTAGTAGCGAAAAAGTTTGTGCTTTTGAACCTTCTTCACAAATTTGTTATAGTACTGGTTTAAATATAGCAATATTGGTTTAAATATATAACAATGCAAAAGACAACTATGAGAAACTGCAACCAAAATAACTCGTAGGTAGCTGCAGTGACATTTAAGGGAACATGCCGGGCCTCCTAACCGCTCCCTATAATCCAATCATTCGGTTGATCTGTATCAGCAAATTGGTTATAAAACTCGCTGAGGGTAACAGTTCACTCCATCACCAAGTTTTTTACACCTCCCTTCAATCTTTCCTCTGGCAGCTCGGGGAGGTGATGGCACCCCATGAGCCTTTATCTAGGTCACCAGATCCACAGCTGCACCCATCTGGCCCGGGCCATGTCCTCTTGGTCCGCACACATGAGATAGTCCACTGAACACACACATACAGTAGAAGCTGCACATACCAGCTGTTGTGGATTAGCAAAGAAACCAGTGCATTGGCTATTCTCTGTGAACTGACCGAGGGTTAGCTGGCCATGCCCTGTGAGTGACCCAGCAAAAGCGTAGGGCCAGTCATCATTGCATGCAAGCCTTTTCATAATAATAATAATAATAATAATGATAATAATAATAATAATAATAGTAATGTGTTGGGTTTATATAGTGCCTTTACATATTCAATGGTGGTAAGCTACTATTGAAGCCACAGCTGTACTGGGGTAGACTGACAGAAGTGAGGCTGCCAATCTGCACCGTGGTCCCCTCCAAATTACGCAAAACACTATGATATGCACTACATTTTGATTCATGATTTGTTTTGGGGTTTACCATAATCCATCCATCCATTTTCTTCTGCTTATCCGGGGCTGGGTAGCGGTCCAGTGGGACCCCAAAGCGTTCCCAGAGGCATTCCCAGAGGTGCCCAAATGTTTTTTATTGAGGGCCGGTGATCAATGCAGTGCGGTGCTTTAAACACAGTTTTGACAGAGCCGCTGTGTATTAATAAGGCTTGAAACACATTCATTTTAGGTCTGTATCACACTGCAATGTGATGTTCGAGGTTTTAGTGGTAGAAATAATTAAATTTGCTGTTAAAAGTACTGCTTATGATAAATTGGGCAAGTTCAGCAGTATGCCTGAGGGCCATCAAAAACTGGTCCGAGGACTGCATTTGGCCCTCGGGCCATAGTTTGGACACCCCTGCTATAGCATGTCCTGGGTCTTCCTCGGGGCCTCCTCCTGGTGTGACATGCCTAGAACACCTCCCTACCATAATTACTCAAAAAAATAAAATAAAATAAAAAATAACTGGGGTGAAAAAAACAATTACTAACACTAACAAGTTTCATGTTTGTCTGGAACGTCAACAGCATTAACATGTATTTCCATGGAGATAAACAGATGATATAATTCAGCCAAGTTACATATCAGATCATTCCAGCCAAAGTAATAATCTCTCATTGGAGACAAGCAGAACAGACAGAAAAGTTACATAGTGCATCTTTAGTGAATGGATACTCTAAACTAGACTATCACTAGCATTGCATTTTAAAAAGTAGAAAGGAAAATGACGCAACTGCTTCTTGTTATGCTATTTTTGAAACTGATTGGATCAAACGGCAACACTGCCACTACGAGAAATACGACTTCTCTTAATCAAGGCGGTTTGGCGCTTCACTGAAACAGCAAATCTGTCACCTGCGCCTCCATCCATCTTGGGTTCCTCCTTTACATTGATCTGAGCGCTGGCCCTCCAATCAGGCTCCTACCTGATCTCAGCTTTGTCTTCATTACTCTGCGTTAAACCAACATGCCCCTGGTCCTGTCGGCTACTCCTGTCCTCACAGGCGCTTCCTTTAGGTCATTATAACACTGTCAAAGCTCAACCTTATAATTGTTTCTTGGGATTAGGTCCACAAATGTGTTAATCTTTTAGCTTTAAATCCTTTCAACTGACCACAATCATGTCTGTGTTTAAATAATGCTACCGCTTTTTAATGGTCGCACAATGTAACTTCATTTCCTGGTCTCCATGGAGATGTCATTGCTTCGTTTGGAAGGTTTCACAGAATGGCATTAAACATCAATCTGTCTGCATGGTATTAAGCAGCTCGGGGCAAGAATGTATTTTCTTCAAGGTATTCAAAGTGAGCAGTAGAAACACGAATACATAAATGCACGATAGGCTATAAGTTTGTCAGTATCATATCGTGAAATGCATATTCATGGACACAAGAGACGTTACATAATAGATCTTTAATACTAATTATTAAAAGTAGGCTAATAGTAACATCGCTTTTGTCTGCTTATGCTGCTACGGTGCATTGAAATATGTTTTGCCTCGTGTGGTTAGGTCAAGTAATGACAGCGATAGGACAAATCGACAAATTGTACCTTAGTATTATCACTATCTCTTCCTCCATTAAGTAATATGACGTCACTTGAACCTAGCTTAACCTTTCTCCATGTGTTTGCCATCCAGCGTGCATAACCCCTTTTGTAAAAACAGACAATTTAAGAAAAGCAACATACAAACTAGTCACCCAGACCCCCATCTGCGGCGATACAGCTCAGAGCTAAAAAGGACTGAAGAGACCGACTATAAGGCATACACCGCCAACTGCTTTCCCCCACACTGCAATAAAATATTCCATCATATCCCTGAAGCATCCGAGACTCCAGCTGGGATCAAAGAGTATACTTGATGACTTGAGAGAGGGCGTGCATATTAGACCCTCCGTTCCATTCCATTAATACACATGATGGGGAAAAAAAAAACACAGGGCCCGACATGCTGTTTTCTACTTCCTGTCTGTGTATTGACGTGTACAGGGGACACGGCGAGCGTCCAAGCAAGGGCAGCGTTATTCACCACTCAATGTCACTTTATATACGATGAATATATAAAGAATTAATGTTATTGATTGGATGGGTGAATATGAAGTATCAAATGATGCAGTAAATACAGAGCATGTGTGTGTTGGGATAGGGACCGGTGGTATCCAAAGCGATAAGCTAAACGAACCGTAATATGTTTTAAATATCGGAATTAGCTGAAATAACGACTTACTTAAGCTATTCGCGATTGTATTAATGAAATATTACAGATTATTAATTATCCAGACAGTATTTGCATGGGGATTCCAGTTGCGTAATTGTACCCTATATCTGTGTACTATGGGCGACAGTAGCTCAGTTGATTGAGTTGAGTGTTGAGCGAGATTCGAAGGTTGGCGGTTCAAATCCCGGTCTACATAAACATCATTGGTTGAGCGGTCAGATCCACTGATCCACAGGATGGCGGTGCAATTTTAGGTCCAACAGATGAATGCTGTCGTTGTGTTCTTGGGCAAAACACTCAACTTGGCCCCAGTGTGTGCGTAGTCTGGTGTATGAACGTATGTGCGAATGGGCGAGAAGTCCCTCGATGTAAAGCGCTGAAGGTGGAAGAGCGCTATTACTAACATCTAATTGACTGGATTACCAAATTTTATGTATCAATGTTTAGTGAGGAAATTGTTAGTTGTTAGTTGTCTTTTTTGCAATATGGTGAAAAAGTGCTGAGCAAAAATGTGATTGCAAAAACATCTGTAGATTTTCGTTGTATAGCTTATTCAGAACATGTCATGTTAACCAAATGGTCCAGTTAATAGCCTCCATTTTACCAAATATATTAAGCTACAACTTCTTACACGTTTTCCGCTGTAGAAAGGAAATGAATAAAGATGCTACAAATGCATCTTATCCACTAAACACAACTGCAAAGCTCTACAATGCTATTTTTAACCTTTACATAATACATATCATTTTGCCGCATAGTCTCAGACTTTAAGAGGATGCAAAGAGATTCAGGGAGATTCCACATGTGACCGCTCCTCTTCTGTGACAGGTGTTTTTATGGGAGGAGTGCTGTTGTTGTGGATGTCCTATCAATGATTCAATGCGGCACCTCACATGGAGAGGAGAGGAGAGGAGGGGGGGAGGAAGAGAGATGTTCACCCAGAACTTTCAATATATAATTCACGCGCTTGTCTGACGGCCCGGGTGTGAATCTGATGGATGCTCTTTCTGTCTGTTGGAAATTCACTGTTCTTAAGACCGCAGCCGCCAGACCACTTTGAGTCTGAACTACGCTGCCAAATGTCCCGTTAGGGTATTTTGTTCGCCACGTGGGATCTTGACACGGAAAATCACAGACGCATCATATGGCTGCACTGGAGATCGCTTTGGTCTTGTTTTTGATGTGAAAGGAAAGGGAATTTGGAACATTTGGTGACTAATTCTAATGCTTGTTTTCAGCGAATTCCAATAGAAAAAATGCTCTGTAAATAAGATTATGCCACAGACAATTTGAGTTGCTATTAGGATTGATATGGTTCTCTAGACACAAGTATTGCTATATTAAAACGCTATAAATTTTAAGTTATTTTTACAGTTGTTTTCTTTAAAGCAGACATATTATGCACAATGGACTTTTCAGAGCTTTCAACCATGTTATAGTTGCTTCCCCTTCTCATTTACCCTCTCGAAGTTGTTTTCGGAGTGATTCGCGCATGTGTTTGAGCAATCTTTAATCACTTATTTTCAAGACGCCATATTGCCGATCAATCCCCGTTTTACGCCCACTGCTCTGTGCTAACTTTGTTCTTGCATTTTATTTTCTTAATCGATGATGTGCTTAGAATTTGGCAGCGTCGCATAGTCATTTTGGTACAAATGAAAAGCTGCTCGCTAGCGTGATCTACAGCTATCCATAGGAAGGGCCGACAGCTACACGGCTCTTTGTTGTGATGATGTTGTGTTAGATGAATATTGCGATTTAAAATGCGTAAATTATCCACGAGATTATAACTGTATAGCAGACACGAGCACAATAGGTCTTCTTCAACAAAGGTTTGTGAGAAGGCCGGGCCGCAACATATTCCCCGGTGCATTCTACTACTCTTCAAGGTTTCTCAGTTGCACTTCACCTTAAGAGCCCTATTTAAACCTGAGTCACCCTATTTTTACCCTTTTGACTCCACCTTCACTCTCATTAGCTACGCTGCCGATCTCTAGAGCTGCATTAGAAGAGATGGTGGTCTGTTTATCTCTTGCATGAACTAACAAACCCACGGAGCCTGCTTTCTGAGTCTTATCTCACCCAGCCATCATCACATCCTTTTCACTTCTGGAATCTCAAAGGCCTCCAGCGTTCCAAGATTACGCACCTGGAACCTACATATCCTGCTTCGACAGTCTGTATCCTGGTCTCAGTTGTGCACACATACCTCCCTCATATCTGTCTAGCAAATACTTGTAATCTACTTTATGTTGAGGTGTCGTCCAATTAATGTACTCACCGTCAAGTTTAAACACTATCACTGACTGTAAGGTTAGTACATGTCTGTAGAGAAGCATTATATTTGTGAAGTTATTCTATAGAAAAGTCATGAGCGTAGCTGAAATCTGTTTGGTGATAGAACCCATCTGCTCAAGGTTCAGAAGGCCAAAGTTGGTGTTGGTGTGCTCTGGTTTCGTGTTAAGCTCGGCCAACAAATCCAAAGAACAGAGCGCATGTAAGATGGCAGATTAGGGGAATATGAAACGCGCGGCACAGTCAGCGTTATGCTCGGGCTTTTGTCTTGTTATCTTCGGCAGTGAGTTGACATTATCCCCATGGATAAGGTTTTACCGTGCATGGATTACCGCCTGAAACAAGCTGCGCACGCCCCCAGGAAAATAAGAGGACGGAACCTGCTTGGATCTGGGGCCTAGTATCCCAGTGCTCTTGGCCTCCCCCTCCTCACTATTCATCAATGCCACCATCAGCACACATGGGGCTTCGCACAGTAATGGCACCCGGACTGTATGGAAACAATGTAAAACCCAAATAAAAGAATTCCATCGCCTCCAAATAGCTAGAAATCTTTTGACCCATAAACATTGCTTCACATTTCTTCAAACTTGAGGCTTCATACAGCTACCTTGACAACTATTGGCCACTGTAAAGAGATTGACCCTTGCATATACCTTGGGAATGGATTCGTAGTAAAATGTTTGGGTTAGTCTTTGTAATATATAACCATTTATAAGTTAAGTGAGTTAGAAGCCTTCTATTGTAGCCTGATTCTCATTGTAAAGCAAATCTAGCGACTGTATAGCTTATTTAACCCATTATCTCAAACAGAAAGTACATTAATTTGAACTATAGGCCTTAAAAAAAAGGCCATCAGAAATCACCTGACTCCTACATGGCGCCCTTTCCTTTAATACTTTCCTGGAATCATAGAACCGTGTTGATCATCAGAATACTTGCAGTAATAATAATAGAAATGACAATTCACTATTGGGCTTAACCGCATTACGCCACTCAATCATCTGTTCCACAAATGCCTCCAAATCCCAAACATAGTCCATTGTTCTTAATCTGCAAAGCCGGTCTATATCTTTACTATGTTCCGGCTAGCTACAGATGTATGTAACTATAAATCACATATTCCGACGCATATGACGAATGGGCTTAATCGCCACAACAGACAACAGCTCTGCCTCTCAACATCTGTACGCCAATGGACTCCAGAGAGAATTGTAGACTTCGTTCCAGCTTCGGCCGAGCGTTTAATATCCCTGGGAACATTTGAAACGATGCCATAGCAATTTAGTTCTTGTGCCTCTGAACTTCAGACAAAACCGGAGCAAGAGATCTCAATGATCACAGCCACACATGAAAGAGACTGAGGGATGTTGAGCGGTGCGGCTCTCTACAAGGCAAAGAAGTTGAAAGATGGGTTGTAATGATACACTCAGTATAGTAGTCTTCAAAACACACAGTTAAGCTGAAATGGCATATCAATCTAATGCAGCTACGGAAAACACTTTTGTATTTCTTGTGTACAGTGGAGTTTTTCAAAGACCTGAGACTTCCAGACCAAAGAAGTGTCTTTCTTACTAAGGTGATGATAAGCAGGAATAAACATGCAGCTATAGGTATTATGCTCTGGCTTATTTCGAAAGGTACTTCAAAGAGAACTATAAGGCGTTTCTTTGAACATCTGGGTGAAGCGTTGTAAATTGAAGGTAGGTTTAGAATAAGCCTAAAGCGAAATATACATTCTCAAGTGTACTGCTTAATACTTATTTGTCAGTAAAATATCTCTTAGGTTATGTAAGTACAGAAAGAAAGGTGTTATATTGCAATTTAACCAATTTCACTAGTGCAAGCAGATGTTAAAACTGATGGTATGCATTTAAATATAATTCACAAACAATTGAATCAACTTCTAATTTGTGACACACCATTTCTTAGCCATTCTCATTCTCTGGCAATACCAAATTTAAAGGTGCATTGTGTAACTTTTCTGGTCCACTACGTCCAAGCTACCTATGTATGGCATTAATCTTACATCCTGTCTTTATCAATTAAAAACACCCTTAAAAACATTCTTTCTATGAGCGGGATTGATCTGACCTGCCACTTGGTCTGTCGGCGTCACCTCAAAGGACAGTAATAAATTTAAGATGTAGGGTCTGCCAAGCTGGTGACAGAAAAGTTGCATAGTACATCCTTAAAGCATTAACCACTCACAATACAGATGTCTCTTCTATTATCTCTTTCAAACAGCAAAAAAAAAACCCTCCATGTTGCTTCTGCATAATGTAGAGATTTGCTCGTGTCGAGTCTTAAACATTGATCTAATTTGACACTCTTGCATTAGCTGTATTACGTAATCTGTAGCACACTGCAAAATAACAGATGAATTCCGTAATCTATTTGTAATCCCATTCAACATCTACACTAAGGTGCAAAAAAAGACGTGAATGGGAATGATTATGCAAGGGCCGGAGCTGTCACAGAATATAAATGATATGCTACACCCATAGCCTTGGCTTTATGCGTCTTATATTATATTATATAGGGCTGTGGAGGATTTCTGGGCCCTATAGACAAGCCAACGCAATTGAAAATGATGAAACAGTTGCTACTTTGTCATAATTTCCATGGGAATTGTGCGCAGTAACTGGTGACAAGACTGAATATTGAATAAGGAGTGATAGTCTTATCGGGTCCGGTGCACTCCTAAGATAAGAGCGCTCATTGGCGGAGAATCAGAAGAGAATGGAGGACCCCCACAGGAGAGTCTTAAATATACAAGACAGAATGGAAATTTAAAAATTTGAAGCTAAGTGCAGGGAGGAAAGATGTGGTTCATACCTGGAAGTAGTGAAAGAAACAAGGGAGAGATAATTTTTATTTATTTTTTTTTAAGATTCTGACATGTAGTTATAAAGTTTATCCACAAGAGGCCAGTAAAGGGGAAAATATAACAATAACTTCTTACTTATTGTCAACAGCTGATGGAATAACGTGCCAATCCTTCTGCTTTATAGTATAATAATAATGTCTTTGATTTATATAGCACCTTACTTTGCATTACTCGTTCATCCTTTAGGTACTTTGTAAGCCAGAGCTGCCCTGCCTGTGTAAATGTGGCTGCCAATCTGCGCCAACGGTCTCTCCGACAACCATCACTCGCACAAACCATTAAAATTTCATCTTGCTCATGAAGAAGTTGGCCAGGTACATATACTCACAAAACAAAAGCTTTTATTGTCTTACTATCCGTACAGTGTAGGGACTGGAGGTACCCCCATGAAGGCAGAGTTGTACCTTAAAATAGAAGACAAATGGATATAAAAACATGGAGCTAAGTACGGCGGCATGAATGATAGTTGGTGGAGGATGGAAGCTAAGCGAGTGCACACCAAAGAGGTGACCTGCATTGCTACAACCATATCACAACAGGTCTATCCATCTCCACTAGGGCCACCGTAGTTCCTCTCCTAATCACTGGGGGTGGGACCAGCCCAAACCTTAACGAAATCTACACTTCTATTGACCAAACCAAAGAAAAAGCTTGTGACATGAACAGGTTTGGGTAGAAAAGACTAGCGAAGACTATACCAGCAAATAGACAAGGCATTTCATATTTCGTGAAAGACTAAATTGAATTGTTAAAATTCTTCTGTGTTTTGGTAGCGCTGGATTGCTGTTTGGCTGTTGGCAAATCTGGAAAATAAAATGATAAAAATTCTCTTTGGATGAGAATCAAAATTTCTTCCAACCAAAAACCTAGACCAGTCGATCTATGAAAAGGAATAGCTGTGCTTTGGCAAAAATAATACAATTTTGGGTTGTTTAGTGGAGACCCAGAATATGATCTCTAATGCAATCATCTTACCACTCCCAAGCTGAGATAAATTAAGATTCTTGGCTAAAATTCTCCTCCCTTTATGTCTCTTTTTTATTATGTGTTTTTACTTGAATCATTACTGAAAAAATCTAAGTCTGTTGCCATGACTCCTAATCATGCCTAACAGCCTTTTTCCTTCATCAACTCCCACCATCTTAACACGCCTGTAAAACTCCACATTAAAAGCTTTGTGAGCCGTGAATGCATTTTTATAATGGATAACTGCTGGCTTTATGCAACCGCTGGAGCTGAACTGTCCTAGTAATCCCTCAAAATAGGACCGTATATCCAGGTGACAAGGCAAGCAACTCACAGCCTGATTCGCACAGTCAGTCTCTTGAAATTGGCTATTATTAGTTTCATCACATCCTTCCAGAAAACTGCCTCAAAGCTATACAAGGACTGCCCCACCGTCCACTTGCTTTCCGCGTTTGCAAATTGATAACGGAACTAGGGACCCTGCAGGGCTAGTAATTCAATATTGGGATCTAACAGGCTCAGATCAGATATGATGGAGCGTAATCCTCTGCAGTGCCACCACCACCAACCACCACAGCTCACAAGCGGAACTTTGGAAATCTTTCATCCATCTTCTTTGGATTTTCCCAGGGGGCTGATCCATGTGGCTATAAGTCTTGGATGGGGTACACCCTGGAAAGCGGCTCTCGTGATCACGGAATATGAGCAGTTATCAAAAATACAGGCATGTTTTTCTATAGTAGGTTAAATCTTACAACTTGATCATCACTTTTATGATGATTTTAATGTCTTTCTTATTCTGTAAAGCACTTTGAATGACTTTTTGTGCGAGTCGTGCTATACAAATAAACTCGCCTTGCCTCGCCTTTACTATTCATGTTTTAAAATCTATAATCATCTAACTACAGAGATTTGAAAATGTTAAAAGGTTTGACTCCATTTAACATCTTCTTTTCAGTTTAACTATCATCCACCCAGAGAGATTGTAACACTGTTCTGCATTCTAGTTCAGAAATGTTCACGACTACTTCTCTTTGCTCTACTGAATGAAAGAATAAAGATGTTTCCAGCTTACACGGCCTAATTCTCAAAACCATATACCCAAGGACCAAAAGTGCACTGTGGCTAAGTAGGCATGACAGTCTGTGATTACAATGAGTGAGTTAGCGCTAGTCCCCCTGCGCTCGCGTATCACAGCCAATCCTAAAGCCTGTCTTTTAAACTGCTCCATACCCTATTTCGTCTGCCACGTTCACACACACCGCAATGATCGCCATGTTTATTTTCAATTAGGATTATTCTTTCCTCGGGCTAAGAACACCTTTATTTCGCAGTGGGAACAGTTAGGCCCATTAGCGCTGCTGGGTGGCTTCAAATGCATTTAGGAGAGAAGTGATGAGGTACGAGATGCTGACTGTGAATGCAAACTTTTTTTTTTTTCTTATTTTCAGGTCTGCCGCATTTAAAAAGGTCACAAGTGACAATTATCATTTCTCAAAAACCGCCCTCGCACATTAAGTAGCTCAAACTGAAAAATACTACTCAGTCCATGCCATTAGACTGGAGAGCTTGGGACATCTAGAGTACTTTGGTATAGAGAACCATCATTAATAATTCAAACTTCCGGCTACACACATATACGGCATGTTCTCTTTTCCCATACATTAATATTTTAGCCAAGCACGGCCCCCAGCTGGCTTCACCTCGGCTTCTGCCTGCCACCTCCCGACGGACATTTTGTCGACATAAATCAGAAAGTGACATTAAGAAGCCCCTAAGATGGCCTCTGTCAGCTCTTAAAGCAGGCAATGCCAATCTATGAGTCCCCTGACTGCTAAGTGGAAGGCAACTTAAAAACTCCACGAGACCTTTAGAAAATGTGAAATATGTTGTAAAAAAAAAAAGGTAGCTTCAAACCACACTTAAAAATTTTCATATATTCCTGATGATACATTTTTTTACCAGTGTTATGCTCATATGCTGATGTATTAAAACATCGGCATATGAGAAATTTCCCATGGCAAAAATGTGTCTTTAAACCTTCATAAGTTTGGTTTTGGTCTCTAAATTGCAAGAAACCAAAGGAAGAGAGAGAAATTGCAGAGCCAACCCCACAGGAAATGCATTGTGTGTCCCAAGGCTTTTAGCGCCATCAGCCAGCACAGACCAGAGACACAAAAGGTTAAGGTTAGAGTTAGGTCTGTAGTTGTGGTCAGGCCCAGGCAATTCTGCTTAACTGAGGTCCACAGCTCAGGCAGAGGAGCAGATATGTATTTTTCTACTTTGTCAAGTCAAATGGATAATAACATATAATCATAATGTAACAAGCAGCGCTAACATGTCACCCAAACACAATGTAACAATCACATAATCTTTACGTAACAATCTGTAATCAAATGTAGCCCGATCACAATGTAACAACTCGTAAAAGCATGTTAACATTATGTAACAAGTTGTAATAACATGTAGCCCAAACACAATGTAACAATATGTAATAGCATGTTATCATTACGCAACAATCTGTAATAACATGTAGCCCAAACACAATGTAACAATATGTAATAGCATGTTATCATTACGTAACAATCTGTAATAACATGTAGCCCAAACACAATGTAACAATATGTAATAGCATGTTATCATTACGTAACAATCTGTAATAGCATGTAAATGTAACAACCTGTAATAATGAGTAACCCAAACGAAATGTAGCAACCTGTGATAACATGTAATTATAACATAACAATCTGTAATAATATGTATGTAACCCAAATACAATGTAACAACCTGTAATAACATGTAACCCACACATAATGTAACAACCTGTAATAATATGTAACCCAAATGTAATGAAACAACTTGAATAACATGTAACTAAGACATAATGTAACAACCGATAATAACATGTATCCAGGCAAAACATGTTACAACTTGGAATAACCCATTGTGTATCAGTCAGTCAGTCTGTAAGTAATCCAAATGTAACATCCTCTTTCCTTAAACATAAGTAATTGAATGTTACTACTCAGAGTTACTGCAGGTTAATATACAACAGTATATTACAATGTATGAAGGATAGAGGAAAACACAGAAATCTGAGAAATGTAACAATAGACCCAACCATAAATCGAAACACATTGGGATACTTGATGTTTTACTCCACCTTTAACGTGTATAAAAGGCTAACTTCCTATGCTTGTGTTCACTCACCATTATTATTTCCTGGCACACAAAACTTCATTATTTCAAAGGAGTATTTTGCCTGTCAAAGCGTGCATATAAATAATGTATGCTACATCCAAACATGTTCCCTTGCCACAGTATTAATTATTTCAGAGACTGTTATACCTGTCAGTGCTAGCTTGTTTCTCTAGCGCTATGATAATGAATGTTCCTAGCCAGTGCCTTTCCTGCTGTACAATTTTTAATTATTGCACCACTTTCTTTTTTTTTAACAAGGTTTGAGGCTGCCCATTATTCTGACATACAAAACACTAGCACGACTCCTCCATTCTCTCTCTCCAACACACACTCATAGCATCATAAAATGCATGTATAATTTAGAAGATAATATATTAGCCCGATAAGCACTGCTGATTTGCATAGGCTGCTGGTTCATTTCTATAAAGGACACATCACGTAGAGACAGTGGTGACAGAATGGAAGTGAAAATGCTTAAAAACGCAGATATGGGTAATGCCCACAGGCTAATCTGCACAGATATGAAGTCTATTAATAGAAAGGACAAAGGTGCTCGATAGTCCATTCATGATGTCTCCATGTTGTCACTTGCATCACTTTAAATTCTGTTTGGAGAATATTCTTAAGACGAACAATACATCAAGAATATCTACTACAGGGTGCACCACCTGCTTGTCCTCAAAGAGATGTTACTGCTTTGCCTGATTTTTCTCAGTACAGCATTATACCAATTGTAATGGAGACAAGCAAAGGATACAACCAGGTCAAATCTGTGGAAAAGTGAAACCAAAAACATGCACAAATGCTCCAGCTAAGGTAGTCCTGACCAAGTCTAGCTCCAGGATCTGGAGATGGATCCCCAGGCGCTACACAACAGTGCGCTGATGAAATGAATGCTACATAGATGACTTATTTATTGGATCTCCATCATCTTTGCAAACTTAAATACTGTTCTACTTGGGGTCAAAGTCAACATTTCCTCAAAAGCAATAACCTTCTCCATGGAGACAAGCAGGCGGCGTACCTCCCAATCAAATGTTACAGTGTGCACATTAAATCGTTTAATGCGCACCATCTTACTGTAGCCACGCCCCATATTCTGATTTCCACCAATCAGGAGAGTGCACAGCCATTTCCTGCTAAAGTACTTATACACTGTGTGTCACTGTGGCCTAATTTATGTGCCCACTTACTGTATGTATGCTGCTTTGTAATTGGCGCCCATCAGTGTCAAGTGTTTCTGTGGATGTACTCGGGGCCAATAGAGCCCAATGCACAAAACAGCAGAGATTTGCATAGAAATGTGTGCATATTTTGACATCTTATGACGAGAGAACCTCACACGCACTTCTAACACAGGCAGCATTTAATTAACAAGAAGAAAAAGAGCAAAAAACTAAGGGAAAAAAAAACATTAAGCTACCTGAATTACTCTTAACATTGTCATATAATCAGCATGCATAACTTGCCCTTGAGGTTAGCTTTGCATAAAAGACAGACTTTTTTCATAAATAAACAACTGTGCTACAGCAGTGGAGAGGCGTTTTATCAATGGGCTTAGGAGCACGGGCTAGCATATATGGCTAGACTCCCTACAGAATACCAAAATGAAAACCTACATGAAAACCACCACAGTCTCAATAACCCAAAAGGCACAAATGTTGTTGCATTAATAAGACCACAAATAACTTGCAGCACAAAAGTGTTGCTATATTTATAATAATCATTAATGTTTGTAAATGTTGGTTGCATCTTCTGGGGTAAATTCTAAATATTAAGTATTTTGCAATCAATAAGAAGCATTCTTTTTGGTGACAATGCGTTTACATCAGACATGGCCAAACTACGGCCTGGGGGCCACACACGGCCCTTTGGGCTTATTAATCCGGCCCGCCGAACATGACAAAATTATATTAAAATAGGTAAGGGTAAACCTTGTTCAAAGTTTTTCTGCTGCGTTTATTTAATTGCAATTGAAGACATTTATTATCAATTTAATTAATGCATTTGGAAAACAATTTGTACAATGAGCCTTGTATAGTCATGCTTTGCTACATGATACAGGCCAAATCTGTAATGTAATATATACACATATATATATCCTGGCCCGGCCCCTCTGTCAAATTTTAGAAATCATTGTGGCCTGTGTGTCAAAAAGTTTGCCTTCCCCTGGTTTATATTATAGTTGATAGTACTCTATGTAACTTCTCTGGTTGTGGAGGGTAGGCCTGTCACCATAACACATTTTGAAGTGGGATATATTGCTGAAGAAAATATAGGTGATAAAGGTTAATACTGAAGCTATAATATTTCACTGACACAAAAACTCTATAACTGCTCAGATCTGTGGAGAGGAAGGTCTACTCAAAGTAAGAATTTGTGCCTTTCTAGGTATTTTAGAGTAATCCAAATACATGTAATTCAATAAATGCAAAGAAGACTATGTTAATGCCATACTGGGGACATTACAGGCAACGCAAAGACAAATCTCTGAAGAGAAGCAGGTGCACCTTTTTGAAAATACAGTGCCACACGGCCTCCTTCCCTGCTGAACTTATCATTCAAACAAACCACGCCTCGCTCTACATTGGATAATAAACACATTCTGATCGCAGTCAATGGCGTACGTGTAGCGAAGGTGCTGCTCGCTCATCCCTGTCTGGGGCCCGAGCTGGGAGGCAAGTGAAGCGTGTGTCCCGGGACAGACAGGAGGGCCCACTGAGCCGCCCTGACCCCCCGAGAGAGACACGCGCTGGAGATAGATCTTTTGTTTTTAATACCCCCTCACACGCACCGCTGCCTCTACAGTAGCACGCCAAGCAGCCTCCATGTATAGCACACAAAACAAAAGCAATAAGTAAAACACGTGTATGTCAGCAAACGACAAATCCTGCTATCTTTTCTTTGTTGTGACAGGGAAATGGTGGTTGCCGGGGTGGCCCTGAGCTATCCGCATGGAGGCAGGCCATATAACTTGACTGGTTATAGGTCGGGCTGCAAGATTAATCACAATCAAGTCGTAAAAACACAAAAGTTGCAGTTTTTGAAGTACCATCATTTCCTCCACAGGCAGCATTTCTACATCTACTGCTAAGTAGTTTAACATCACAATTAGATATATATTTTTTTTCCCAGATCGTTCAATCCTATCTCTTACATGTTAGTGCTATATGAACCATCTCACACTTTGAGGACTTCAGGGACCAACCTCCTGCTAGTGCTCCTTTTGATTCTATAAAGTACTTTGAATTACTTTGTGCACGGATATTTCCTGCAGCTCAGTGTTTGCATTGCTAAACGAAACCTATCTACAAAAAGGTAACACAATAACAGTAATAAGTGGAGAAGCACATAAATAAATTGGTCAGGTGGTCGTAATGTTATGGCTTGTATAATAATACACTGGAGTACTTGATTTTCAAACTGTGAAATGAAGAAGTAGGTATTTAAATTGATCTTACTTGCTCCTATAGCTTTGTGAATTTAGAATTTAATGAATTCACTGTGAAGTAGCGCTTTTTTTTTGCTAGCCCTATGCACAAATGTATACGGTTTAAGTGGAACAGATAGCATAGGAGCATAGGAATGTGCCAACTATAGCTAGTGAAAATTGTAGCTCAGTGTCTAAAGGTTGGTGGTTCAAATCTCACTCCCACAGATGCTGGATGCTGTCGTTGTGTCCTTAGGCAAGACACTTAACCCACTTAATGAATGGGTTCCTTAATGTAAAGCGCTTTGAGTTCCTTGAAGGTGGAAAAGCACTACATAAAAATATGAAAATGTACCATGTATGTATCTAAACACACAGAACACATTACATTTGCTGTAGTTTGAGAGTCAAAATTTCAAAAACTTGACTACTTTTTGAAACCCCTTCTACCAGTGGTTAGATTTGTACCATCGATTAGACAACATGGCGGTTTCTTTACAGTCTAGTGATGCTTTTAACACACTTAGCTGCTCCTAACTCGGAAGAAAGATGACCTTACTTGTTTCAATATTCAGCTTAAGAACTAAATGTGTGGCTTTGAATTGCAAAAAAATGTTAAATGTGGGTGGCCATTCACCAGTGGGAATGAGGCTCCGCGGATGTGTGCATGGAATTACAACTGCACTTGACTAAGAGGGAGTGGGATGGGCCCACAGCCAGCCACTCATCCCCATGGTTTTCCAACAGAGCGCCGTTCCAATAGCTTTCCCCATAAACTCCTCAGCCAATGGGCCTTGCATGTGGAAAATGGGGGAACATAATGGCACCGAATGTATATAACCGGATGATAGAGACGTGAGTGTGCTAGCGTTTGTGTGCATGTTTGCAGTCTGTCTGTCTGCTCTTGAATGAGGTAATGTATAGGCTAGAATGGGCTGGAATAGATAAGGAGATATATCACTGTGAAGTAGTGCTGTCACGATAAAATGTCAAACGCGATTTCGATATTAAGGAGTAGATTCGATACTGATTCTGATACCACAATAATAAAAAACACTCTTTATTTAGACCAGAGGAAGAGACTTTTTTTTTTTTTTTTTTTTTTTTTTTATTGAGGGCCACATCTCAAAACATATTTGACGCAGAGGACCAGAGAAGTGATTAATGTAGTGTGCTGCTATATACGCTGCTTTGACAGAGCCGCTGTGTATTAATAAAGCTTGAAACACATTCATTTTAGGTCTATATCACAATGCAAAGTGATGTTTGAGGATATAGTGGGAGAAATAGTTTAATTTGATGTTAAAAGTACTGCTTATGATTAATTGGGCCAATAAAAACTGATCTGAGGGCCGCATTTAGCCCCAGGGCCATAGTTTGGACACCTCTGATTTAGACAATGGAATGTGATTTTCAACATAACATAGTAGTACTTTCTTTTATACTACCATGTGGTCTTATAACCCCTAAATTGTCCAGGTATGTTCCATAGTGGTCATGGATGTGCTAGTCTTTGTGAATGTGACTCTGAATGCAACTTATTCCTTAAAGCACTTTGAATTACTCTGTGTACAAATTGTTCTTTACAGATAAACTTGCCATACTTTGGTATCGATAAGTATCTGATTTTCGATATTTTTTTAACAACCCTACGGTGCAAATGTGTAGAGCATGCACATGTTTTTTGGGGTTTTTTTTGGAAAGTACATTTAATTTATTTATCAGAAGTGAGAACGTAATTTTCACGAGCAGTTTTCCAATCATACTACAAAATTACTGTGCTTGAAGGGTTTTTTGACAAATTAAATTGAAATTGCCAACAGTCAAGTTAAATAGAAGTCACCTGGAAGTGGCTTGTTATTAAAAAAGTCAAAGTTTGTTCAAAAATAAACCCCCCCAACTCTTTCTTCCTTCCTAACGCAGCTGTGTCACTGCAGTTTAACAGATTCAAATCGGAACAGCATTTTATTTCAAACATTACCGCTTCATAAAAAACCTCTTTTGAATCAATATATTATTCTACTCCTATGGCACAGACACAGGAAATGGGAATGTGGGAAGACAGGGGACATTTAGACAAAGGGTACTGTTCCCAAAAGACATTCATTTACATCTGCAGCGAGCAGCAGGAGCACCAGCAATGAGCGAGGCAGAAAACAAAAATCATGTTAGCATCTTGTAGTCCACATTATGTGCAACACAACCCCATACACAACGACATTACTGCATTATCATTTTACACTGGCATTACGCAATCGAGCATATAGACAAATCCACCCAAGGCTGTGTTTTGCACTCTGTTTCATCATAGGAGCAGAAAAGGTCTTTTTGGTGAATTACTGACTGTATTGCATGCCACAAGTACTATTAAAGACCCCCATTTTCACATTTATCTGAGCAAAATCAATACAGATACATTGTATAAGTTCTTAAGGTCAAAATAAATCATCTATGTACTTTCTGCATCTCTTTAGAAAGCATTTCAATGTCAGGAAGTGTGCAGTTAGCATGCCTGCTAGTTGTGGTTAGCTTTAACGTGGCTGCGAAACTTCGCCTCTGAAAGTTGTAAAAAAACACTCATAAACTCCTCCCAGTCAACACTTACGATGCTCGGGATGTGTTTAAAGTGAACTAGTTCCGTTTTGTGCAAGTAACAAGAAGTGCGCAGTTAGCATAATAGTTGTGGTTAACTTTATCCTAGTTGCAAAACTTTAAAAAGTTAAGAAATGCTTATAAACTCACCCCAGTCAACAGTTACGATGCTGGGAATGTAAAAATTAAGTACTTCTGTAGTCAGTATCAGGAAGTGCACGGTTAGTATGCTAGTTTGTGGTTCGCTTTTACTGTGGTTGCAAAAGTTCATCTCTGAAAGTTAAGAAATGCTCATGAACTCACTTCAGGCAACAGTTAAGACGCTGGGAATGTGTTTAAAAAAAATAGTTCTGTTTTGTCCAAGTATCAGGAAGTGCGTAGTTAGCATGCTAGATGAGGTGAGTGTTACCATGGTTACAAAACTTAGCTTCTGAAAGTTGTAAAAAACAAAAAAAGTGCTTATAAAATCATCTCAGTCAATAGGTAAGGCACTGGGAATGCATAGAAAGCAAACTAGTTTTGTTTTTTAACGTTTTTTAATACAGTAAAAATCAGGTACAGTGCCTTTAAAGTCAGGTTTTAAGGGCCAAGCCAAGGTGGGAGCTTCATAAAGAAAAAAAAAACAGAGCCGTTAGTCCATAAGGATACACTACAGTATTTACGCTAGTTTATAAATGCAATGCTATCGACAAAGTTTATAAAAATAAAGAGTACGGGGCTTAAACAGATCAACTGTGGCACTGAAGTAAACGCCCACAGAAGCAGTGCAATATAAAAACACATAAGATACTGCATAGGTACTGTATATATCCAAGTTACTGTCCAATAACAGTAACAACACAGGGAGCAAAGATGGCTACTGCTATAGAATGAAAAAACTTGGCCTTATCTTGCAATAAAAGGTCAACAAACGATTACATTTTAATTTGAGTAATCATCATGAGCCAAAAATATACTTTGTTTTTAAATAAGAGCTTTGGCATTCGATCACTTTAATGAGCATAAGTGAGTAGAAAACTGTAGAAAACATTAGCAAGTGTATCAGTTTGTAATGATTAGTGATTAGCAATTAGCGTAAAGGCTTAGGGCTGTGTTGTATAATTTTTTAATCAGGCTTTTTTTTATGACAATTACAGAATGAAGTGTGAATATTTAAAAAAAAAAAAAAAAAAAGATATAGCACTGAAAACTATCCCTTTAAAAACTGAAAAATCGGATAGAAATAAGAAACGTTACGTCCTTGATAACAATTCAGAGGACGTCATGAAATGTGTGTCTACGTTTTCAAAGCTTCAGAGCTGTGAAAAGCGCTTTTAAAACTCGTCCCAGTCAATAGTTACAATGCTGGGAATGCGTTTAACCCCTGGAGGAGCCAAGAACCTTTTTCTTTTTTGGAAAATTATGAACATTGCATTAAATTACTGCTAGAAGTTCACTGAACACTGAACACTATCCAATTTTTCAATTTCAACCCTTTATGCCCTAATTTAGGATCAGGGCCAAATTTGACCCATTGGGCTTTAGGCGTAAATTTTCAAAGAATCACAATAACAAACACTGTCAATGCAAACTATTTTAAATTTAGGAAATAGTCAACCCACACAGATACTTTTTAGCTTTATTTGTTGCATGTTAGAACTGAATTTCAAATGTAGAAACACACTTTCGCCAATGGAAACAACACTGCCATCTGCTGGACACTGTAATGTGAAGTCTTACAATAAACTAAATGATGCAGCTAATTACAATAATGAACCTCAAATGTGCCCCAGTGAGAAATGTCAATCACCCCCAACACTTGGCAGGCTTTTGAAGTTAAATTTGACTTTTTTTTTTTTTTTTTTTTTTTCATTTTGGGTAGCAGCAATTAACTGTGGCCAAATTTGACCCAGTGGGTTTCTCCAGGATTAAAAGAACTTTTTTTTTTTTTTTTTTTTTTTTTTTTGTGTGTGCGTGTCTTTTTAATACAGAAAAAAATCAGGTACAGCGCATTCAAAGTCAGGTTGAAGATTTTTTAAAAGATACAGCACTGCAAAGGTTTCATTCAGAAGAGTTCTAATACAATTCAATTCAATATAAAAGTCCTTGGCAACAATTCAGAAGGATTGTCACAGACTGAATGCCTAAAATGTCTGTCTATGTTTTTCAAAGCTTCAATTTTATTATCAACAAGAACATTTTCTATTTTTTTTATTTTTTACATTCAATGAACCGTTTACACCGAACACAATGACTGAAGTTCGCAGTATCTTCGGAGAACATGAAGGGAGACTTGACTCGCATCAACCCTGTGACACACCCCCATTTGCTTCAAAATTCCCATCAAACTCCTCTCCCCTCTGATGTAACTGGCGAGCATAATGGATGTGTTTTGGTTGACTCCAAAGTGCCACCTGTTTCATGACAGATATTTTCCCCAAATGCGAGGATAAAGATTTCACAAGTGGGCAAAAATGTCAGGCTGCTCTGCATGATGTCAGCATGGAAGCTGTGTGAGAATCGCACCGGTTCCACTGAAAATGACTTGTGTTTCTGAAAGCATTTATTAGTCGAGTGCGGATTTGAGGGGAGCTTTTGAGCCCTGATCTTCAGATAGGAGGTGGAGTCGAAATGATTTGCTTTTCAAATGTACAGCAGCATAAGTGATGTAGTGAAAAGAAATGAGGCAATATTTAAGAGAGCGAACCGTCACTTCAAATGACACTTAAGAAGTACTACTTTAATAACCACTTCTGCCGTAATTACTTATATCTATATTCTTAATGTTAAAAGGCCCATATTACGCTATCTTCTGATCTATGTTATAATGTTGTTTCCTCATCGCAAACATACCCGCTGGAACAAAAAAACACTTAATTCCACCTTGTGATGTCATCATGTGGTAATACAGGAAGTGCTCTTGAAAACTACAACTTCATGACATCACAAGGTGGAACAGAGCATTTTGAGATTTGGAGATGTAGATGGACTTATAATAAATAGGTATCAAACATGTGTGAGTGAAACAAAACCTAACTCCAGATGTGATTTTGAGGAGGACACTACATTCTAACATGGGTTAAAGCTTAAAAGAGTAATTTTTGCGTAATATAGGACCTTTAATAGAAATACTGTTCTACTGCTACTACTAGATACTACTTCTCTTATACTGTTCATCCTACTACAACTATATTACCACAGTACTGACACTACTGACCCTATACTACATTAAATTAGTATAGGGGCTACACTATTGCACCAACATACAATACCAATATCATTTACAATCAAGGTTAATAATGATACACAATTATAGGTAATAGTTCCTCTAAGTAAATCAATAACTAACAAATACATCAAATTTGTTATTACAACTTAAAGGTCCTATATTATGCAGAATTGACTGGGCCAGCTCTAATAGGTATTTAATATGATTTCATGGGCCAAATATATTCATATCGAGGTGAGCCTGAGTTTGACATATCTGGTTTACCTTTTTTCAGTAGAGATTGGCAATTCCAGGACTGAAAATATTCAAATAAGTGAAGGTGTATAGAGTTTAAAAACACAGTGAAGCACTTCCTGTATTACCACATGACATCACAAGGTGGAACAGACACAACTCTGGATATGTTTTTGATAAGGAAATGACATTATAGCATAGATCAGAAAATAGCGTAATATGGGGCCCCTTAAATAATGCCACGATTATAAGCGCCACAAGCTGAATATTATCTGTAGCTACTATTAGGCTATTAGCTTTCTGTTCTATATGGAGTAATCATATAATATCCAATGTCCAATCACATGCTAAAGATATGTAACCCAGGGGCAGAGAAGAAACATGTCACTTGAGCGCTGGTCCCTCTGAAATCAATGCCATTGATGAGTTCAGCTGATAAATGAGAAGATCCTATGTAGCCAACCGGAACACTCCACACGTGACCCACGCTAAAAAATACAAGACAAACACAGAGAGTTCTAGTTTCCACTGCCCTTAAAAAGAAGCTAGTAAAGGAGAAAACAGCAGAAATCTGGGTATCTGGGTAGCTATATTGTAAGGATTTAGTTGGAGTTGCAGACAGGAGTAATGAAACTTGTTTTTTTTTCGCTTGTAATTTAATTAGAATACCAGCAAAATCAATAAATCCGTTGATTGAAAGGGCTTGAGATGGAGCTGTTCAAAGTATGTTGGAGGTTGTGGAATATAGCAACAGTCGGTCACATGGTCACATCTTTATATAGCGCTTTTTTTTTTCGCTTTCAGGCGCTCAGAGGGCTTTACATCAAGGAGCACTCACTATTCACATACACGTAGATACACAGTGTGTTTAAGTGTCTTGCCCAAGGACACAGCGACAGTGTTCATCAGTGGGAGCTGGAATCGCACCGCCAACCAATAAGCTTGTCATTATAGTTACTACATCAACTCGTTTAATACATACACACATGTAAAACAATCATTTTTGGGGGTCAGTATTTATCGTGGGGACTTTTTTCTTGCAGTAGAGGGAAATATTTGGTTAATTTTATGTACCACCAATAACACTTGAGCTGTAGAAGTTTGAATTATGAACTTCTATGACTCATTTTAGACACAAACTAACAACTTGAGTGTTTGCAGTTCTAAGCAATACTGTAGATTTACAATACTTTTTCAGGGATCATTTTTGCTTTATGGTTTGGTTTCAATATTGTCGTTTATCGTCTATATTTACTTCAGCAATATATCGCACTTCAAAATGTGTTACTGTGGCAGGCCGATCAACCAATGATGTATATGCTGAGAGTGGGATTCGAACCAACAACCTTCAGATCAGTGGAAAAATGCTCTAACCAACTGAGTTACTGTCGCCCAGTTAACAAGGCTCTCTGTCAATGTGTTTTTTTTTTGTTGTTGTTTTTTTTTCCCAAGCAACATTATAATTATGTTCTATCACTAATTAAAAACAGTTGCGAGATAGATATTCAAACGGAGAGAACAATAGCTGTCATATTCGGGTAATCATACATAACATAGGTTTTGCTTTTCTTTGAATCAGTGTGTATGACAGCGCCAAATGGACAGCACCAATGGTTCAGGGTTCAAATCCATTTACCTTCTACTGCTGTAAAACTTTATTGCTTTGAGTATTTTTTTTTTATGTTTCCCAAAACTAAGTTGTAGCAGCAGCCAGTTTTGTTCTTTATTGAAAGTGAACAAAGTATCTGTACAATGCAGTTCCATTGTTTCTTGTATTTCATAAACAGACTGTGTGAGTAGAGGTTCAACAAAGAAACACGGTTAGTAATACTTTTTGTTTTTTAAAGACAAAGTCAAATGTAAAAAAAAGTGGGTGCAATATATTCATTATTGCACTATTGCCATTTTGTGATTTTATCGTACAAATTACGAGGAAGAGATTGACCGATGTGTTTTAGAATCCCACAGCAACAGTTGGCCAATAAGCTCTGCCGATATTTTGACTTTTTTTTTTTTTTCTCAAATTATGTCATTAAAATTTATTACAAACTGACCCACAGCCCTTTATCATATTTAGTGCAGTTGTCTCTTCGTATTAAAGTGTTAAAATAAAGCTTTATGTGTATGTTCTAGGCAGCAAATCAACCAAAACCGATACCGACCGATAGCCTATACGCTAAAGAGTCCAAAAGGTCTATCGCTACTGCAGAAGACTCACCAAGTAGTTACCCCATAATGAGAACTCCCACTAGTTATAAACCAGCGTGTCTCAAAATGTTCGTGCACTCATGCTTACATCCGGCCCCACGCTGGTCCAAACATCTTCCAGGTGATTATGAAAGGATGTTGCTCCGAGTCAAATAAAACCAAAGCTATCCTTCGTTATACAATGCTAAATATGCAAAATTCACAGCTCCCCTGCTTTCTACCCTCTGTCTCCTCCAGCACTTGCATCACTACGCCAGCTCCATCTGCCATATCTCTTCAAACTCCCTCTTCCGCCGCTTTGTTATGCTTCCCACATTCTCGCCTCCTTCATCCTCTGATTTCTTCCCGTTCCACCATTTTCTACCTCTCTACTTGTCCTCTGCAACCTCTTTTTATCCCTGTATCCAACTGCTTTTTCCCCGCAGCGTTTTTCGAGGCACTTCCAAGCGCACTCGCCTCCCTGTATCCTCTCATCTAAATGGGACATGTGGCCTTGCTCTATCTTGATTCCTCTAGACAGAAGGTGAGTGCTAGCCTTTCCCCCACTTCCACACCTCTGCTAGCTCTGTGTTATTTGTTTTCATAACGCAAAATACACCTCGGTCATGGAAACATCGCCGGAAAGCACCAGCGTCTCAACTCAACATTCAAACAGCATACGTCGGCCGAGCGGCTGTACCGTGAAGCCATATTGGCAGAGGGGAAGGGAAAAAAACATTCTCTGGAGGTAAGATTCATATCGGATTATAGCACCATCGAAAGATAAACGAGTGGGGTGAAAAAAGTGAGAACATCCCTTGATATCAGCCAGTACCTAATGAAAACGATTTATGTTAAGCTTGTTGAGTATTCACTAGACGTGCAGTTAAAAAAGGAAATCATTAGAATTCTCAGACAGTGAGTCATATCAAAGAGTGTCCGACAAAGAGTGTTATTCTCCATGGCAGTACAGTTACATTACAGTATTCAAACCTATAAAGCGAGACAGTATTCGAAACATCAGCCGAAGTAACCAAAAGAGGACTTACGAGTTCTGTAGCGGTGGTGCGGGCGCGTGGCAGGGCCTTTACCCGGGCGCCCATGAGTCCATCGGGTGGTCGGCTTGAACGGGACGGCCGGCTGGGACGTGGGTGACGGTAGCTTGGCAGTGGTTTTGACCGCAGGGGTGACGGTGGACGAATATGGGAGGTGACGGTCGAAGTCTGCCCCGGTTTGGAGTTTACGTGTCCATTACGTCCATTATTCCCGATCCCTTTCCGGACTGCGTTTCTCGGGGTGACATCCTTGGGTGGTGGCGTTAGCCGGGTGGCGCGGTGGTCGAAACAGTGACCGCAGTCCCAATAATACGGGTGCCCACGCGTTGTGAAGGTGATGGGGCGCGGTTTAGCCTCACCACCCAGAGAGCTCCCGTTGGCCGAGTGGTTGGCAGGAGGTCCCGATCGAGTTCTGGGCGCGGGGGCGGTACCATCAGCGGCTAGCAGTGTGGTAGTAGAAAGGATAGCGGTTGTAGAGGCCGCGGATGTAGTTGGTTGTGGCAGGAATGTCTTGGCCCTTAGGCATGGCACTGGGGTTTGGAGAGGAATAGGGTCCTGTCCAATGCTACCTTTAGCATCCACCAAGTCAGTGGGCATGTAGTCCTGCACTGAACCAACCACGATCCACTTGAGCAGCATCAGGCTTAGTCCTAGTCCTAACGAACCCCATAACGAAGGGGACAGCACATAGCCAGTCTGCTGCCGGGGCCACACCGCACATGGGCCACTCGCGCAAGGGGCCCCTGGGCTCTTGGCGACGCCTGCTCGGCCCCTGCTCCTCCATGTCATGGGAACAAGGAGCTTGTGCCGGAGCGCTCACTCATCCTGTCAGGGGAGGGGGCTGCTGCTTTTTTTTGTCTTGGAGAGTGGAACTGGAGGTCACACTGTGCCGCCGGCAAAAAAGATGAGCAAGGGCATATCAAGAATGGTACGAGCCTCAGAGGAAATGTCCTGGCATTTTTAAGTGTATAGTCAAACACACACTCACTGCCTTCCCTCTAACATGCAGGAAGAGACATAACACAAAGTAAAGGCACCTACAACACACTCAAGACACGCTGTCACACACTGGCTATTAATTAAAAACTGCCCAGCAATCTCTAATCCATTCACAAGCTGTATAAGCTTGCACTCCCTCTGGCGTACAACAACCCAAACACACATCAAGGCACACACCAAGCATCTACTACACAGAGCACATGCACTTTCACTGCCTGCACACAAGGTTTATGGACAGGTGAGATGGAGCCAAAGGGGAGAGGTACGGGGGGGTTGTCTCCCACGTAGTTCAGCTCTAACGAAGCGAGAATAATTCCCAGGATTCTTCTCTGCCTCGTTTAAAAAAAACAGACAGAAACCGAGCCACAAAAGACGGAGAAGGTATTGATCGCTGGGGTTTGAGGCTTCAGACTCGCTGCTGTAAATCCATGTGCGTGTGTGCTGCGTAGATCCAACAACTCCAACACGACAGCACCTTCACCCCTCTCAGGCTGCATATACAACTACTCCTCATGTTCAGCCACCACCTTTTTAGTCAAGTTTCCTCAGGG
>JAIEZT010000304.1:9889917-9917886 GCA_019594935.1 Periophthalmus modestus | reverse complement strand
TTGCTTTATGCGTCTTATATTATATTATATAGCTGGGGAGGATTTCTGGGCCCTATAGGACAAAGCCAACCGAGCAATGAAAATGATGAAAAACAGTGCTACTTTGTCATAATTCCATGGGAATTGTGCGCAGTAACTGGTGACAAGACTGATATTGAATAAGGAGTGATAGTCTTATCGGGTCCGGTGCACTCCTAAGATAAGAGCGCTCATTGGCGGAAGAGAATCAGAAGAGAATGGAGGACCCCCACAGGAGCGTCTTAAATATACAAGACAGAATGGAAATTAAAAAATTTGAAAGCTAAGTGCCAGGGGAGGAAAGATGTGGTTCATACCCTGGAAGTAGTGAAAGAAACACGGGAGACATAATTTTTTATTTAATTTTTTAAGATTCTGAATGTAGTTATAAAAAGTTTATCCACAAGAGGCCCAGTAAAGGGGAAAATATAGCAATAACTTCTACTTATTGTCAACAGCTGATGGAATAACGTGCCAATCCTCTGCCTTTATAGTATAATAATAATGTCTTGATTTTATATAGCACCGTACTTTGCAATTACTCGTTCATCCTTTAGGTACTTTGTAAAGCCAGAGCTGCCCTGGCCTGTGTAATGTGGCTGCCCCAATCTGCGCCAACGGTCTCTCCGACAACCATCGCTCGCACAAACCATTAAAAATTTCATCTTGCCTCATGAAGAAGTTGACCCCAGGTACATTATACTCACAAAAAAACAAGGGCTTTTAATGTCTTACTATCCGTACAGTGAAGGGACTGGAGGTACCCCCACGAAGGCAGAGTTGTACCTTAAAATAGAAGACAAATGGGATATAAAAACATGGAGCTAAGTACAGCGGCATGAATGATAGTTGGTGGAGGATGGAAGCTAAGCGAGTGCACACCAAAGGAGGTGACCTGCATTGCTACAACCATATCACAACAGGCCTATCCATCTCCAACTAGGGCCACCACCGTAGTTCCTCTCCCATCACTGGGGGGTGGGGACCAGCCCCAAACCTTAAACGAAATCTATACTTCTATTGACCAAACCAAAGAAAAAGCTGTGACATGAACAGGTTTGGGTAGAAAAGACTAGCGAAGACTATACCAGCAAATAGACAAGGCATTTCATATTTCGTGAAAGACTAAATTGAATTGTTAAAATTCTTCTCTGTGTTTTGGTAGCGCTGGATTGCTGTTTGGCTGTTGGCAAATCTGGAAAATAAAATGATAAAAATTCTCTTTGGATGAGAATCAAAATTTCTTCCAACCAAAAAACCTAGACCAGTCGATCTATGAAAAAGGAATACAGCTCTGCTTTGGCAAAAATAATACAATTTTGGGCTGTTTGGTGGAGACCCAGAAACTGATCTCTAATGCAATCATCTTACCCACTCCCAAGCTGAGATAAATTAAGATTCTTGGCTAAAATTCTCCTCCTTTAGGTCTACAAATTACGGTTTTTATATGTGTTTTTACTTGAATCATTACTGAAAAAATCTAAGTCTGTTGCCATGACTCCTAATCATGCCTAACAGCCTTTTTCCTTCATCAACTCCCCCCCATCTTAACACGCCTGTAAAAACTCCACATTAAAAGCTTTGTGAGCCGTGAATGCATTTTTATAATGGATAAACTGCTGGCTTTATGCAACCGCTGGAGCTGAACTGTCCTAGTAATCCTCAAAATAGGACCGTATATCCAGGTGACAAGGCAAAGCAACTCACAGCCTGATTCGCACAGTCAGTCTCTTGAAATTGGCTATTATTAGTTTCATCACATCCTTCCAGAAAACTGCCTCAAAGCTATACAAGGACTGCCCACCGTCCACTTGCTTTCCGCGTTTGCAAATTGATAACGGAACTAGGGACCCTGCAGGGCTAGTAATTCAATATTGGGATCTAACAGGCTCAGATCAGATATGATGGAGCGTAATCCTCTGCAGTGCCACCAACCACCAACCACCACAGCTCACAAGCGGAACTTTGGAAATCTTTCATCCATCTTCTTTGGATTTTCCCAGGGGGCTGATCCATGTGGCTATAAGTCTTGGATGGGGTACACCCTGGGAAAGCGGCTCTCGTGATCACGGAATATGAGCAGTTATCAAAAATACAGGCATGTTTTTTATATAGTAGGTTAAATCTTTACAACTTGATCACTTTTATGATGATTTTAATGTCTTTCTTATTCTGTAAAACACTTTGAATGACTTTTTGTGCGAGTCGTGCTATACAAAAATAAACTCGCCTTGCCTATACTATTCATGTTTTAAAATCTATAATCATCTAACTACAGAGATTTGAAAATGTTAAAAGGTTTGACTCCATTTAACATCTTCTTTTCAGTTTAACTATCATCCACCCAGAGAGATTGTAACACTGTTCTGCATTCTAGTTCAGAAATGTTCACGACTACTTCTCTTTGCTCTACTGAATGAAAGAATAAAGATGTTTCCAGCTTACACGGCCTAATTCTCAAAACATATATACCCAAGGACCAAAAGTGCACTGTGGCTAAGTAGGCATGACAGTCTGTGATTACAATGAGTGAGTAGCGCTAGTCCCCTGCGCTCGCGTATCACAGCCAATCCTAAAGCCTGTCTTTTAAACTGCTCCATACCCTATTTCGTCTGCCACGTTCACACACCGCAATGATCGCCATGTTTATTTTCAATTAGGATTATTTCTTTCCTCGGGCTAAGAACACCTTTATTTCGCAGTGGGAACAGTTAGGCCCATTAGCGCTGCTGGGTGGCTTCAAATGCATTTAGGAGAGAAGTGATGAGGTACGAGATGCTGACTGTGAATGCAAACTTTTTTTTTTTTCTTATTTTCAGGTCTGCCGCATTTAAAAAGGTCACAAGTGACAATTATCATTTCTCAAAAAACCGCCCTCGCACATTAAGTAGCTCAAACTGAAAATACTACTCAGTCCATGCCATTAGACTGGAGAGCTTGGGACATCTAGAGTACTTTGGTATAGAGAACCATCATAATAATTCAAACTTCCGGCTACACACATATACGGCATGTTCTCTTTTCCCATACATTAATATTTTAGCCAAGCACGGCCCCCAGCTGGCTTCACCTCGGCTTCTGCCTGCCACCTCCCGACGGACATTTTGTCGACATAAATCAGAAAGTGACATTAAGAAGCCCCTAAGATGGCCTCTGTCAGCTCTTAAAGCAGGCAATGCCAATCTATGAGTCCCCTGACTGCTAAGTGGAAGGCAACTTAAAAACTCCACGAGACCTTTAGAAAATGTGAAATATGTTGTAAAAAAAAAAGGTAGCTTCAAACCACACTTAAAAATTTTCATATATTCCTGATGATACATTTTTTTTTACAGTGTTATGCTCATATGCCGATGTATTAAAACATCGGCATATGAGAAATTTCCCATGGCAAAAATGGTCTTTAAACCTTCATAAGTTTGGTTTTGGTCTCTAAATTGCAAGAAACCAAAGGAAGAGAGAGAAATTGCAGAGCCAACCCCACAGGAAATGCATTGTGTGTCCCAAGGCTTTTAGCGCCATCAGCCAGCACAGACCAGAGACACAAAAGGTTAAGGTTAGAGTTAGGTCTGTAGTTGTGTCAGGCCCAGGCAATTCTGCTTAACTGAGGTCACAGCTCAGACAGAGGAGCAGATATGTATTTGTTCTACTTTGTCAGGTCAAATGGATAATAACATATAATCATAATGTAACAAGCAGCACTAACATGTCACCCAAACACAATGTAACAATCACATAATCTTTACGTAACAATCTGTAATCAAATGTAGCCCGATCACAATGTAACAACTCGTAAAAAGCATGTTAAACATTATGTAAACAAGTTGTAATGACATGTAACCAAACACAATGTAAACAATATGTAATAGCATGTCATTATTACGCAACAATCTGTAATAACATGTAGCCCAAACACAATGTAACAATATGTAATAGCATGTTATCATTACGGTAACAATCTGTAATAACATAACTCAAAACACAATGTAACAATATGTAATAGCATGTTATCATTACGTAACAATCTGTAATAACATGTAGCCCAACACAAATGCAACAATTTGTAATAGCATGTTATCATTACAGAACAATTTGTAATAGCATGTAAATGTACAACCTGTAATAATGAGTAACCCAAACGAAATGTAGCAACCTGAATAACATGTAACCCAAACACAATGTAATAACCTGTGATAACATGTGATTATAACATAACAATCTGTAATAATATGTATGTAACCCAAATACAATGTAAAAACCTGTAATAACATGTAACCCAGACATAATGTAACAACCTGTAATAATATGTAAACCCAAATGTAATGAAACAACTTGAAATAACATGTAACTAAGACGTAAATATAACAACCGATAATAACATGTATCCAGCCAAAACATGTTACAACTTGGGAATAACCCATTGTGTATCAGTCAGTCAGTCTGTAAGTAATCCCAAATGTAACATCCTCTTTCATTAAACATAAGTAATTGAATGTTACTACTCAGAGTTTATTACTGCAGGTTAATATACAATAGTATATTACAATGTATGAAGGATAGAGGAAAACACAGAAATCTGAGAAATGTAACAATAGACCCAACCATAAATCGAAACGCATTGGGATACTTGATGTTTTTACTCCACCTTTAACGTGTATAAAAGGCTAACTTCCTATGCTTGTGTTCACTCACCATTATTATTTCCTGGCACACAAAACTTCATTATTTCAAAGGAGTATTTTTGCCTGTCAAAGCGTGCATATAATAATGTATGCTACATCCAAACATGTTCCCTTGCCACAGTATTAATTATTTCAGAGACTGTTATACCTGTCAGTGCTAGCTTGTTTCTCTAGCGCTATGATAATGAATGTTCCTAGCCAGTGCCTTTCCTGCTGTACAATTTTTTAATTATTGCCCCACTTTCTTTTTTTTTTAACAAGGTTTGAGGCTGCCCATTATTCTGACATACAAAACACTAGCACGACTCCTCCATTCTCTCTCTCCAACACACACTCATAGCATCATAAAATGCATGTATAATTTAGAAGATAATATATTAGCCCGATAAGCACTGCTGATTTGCATAGGCTGCTGGTTCATTTCTATAAAGGACACATCACGTAGAGACAGTGGTGACAGAATGGAAGTGAAAATGCTTAAAAACGCAGATATGGGTAATGCCCACAGGCTAATCTGCACAGATATGAAGTCTATTAATAGAAAGGACAAAGGTGCTTGATAGTCCATTCATGATGTCTCCATGTTGTCACTTGCATCACTTTAAAATTCTATTTGGAGAATATTCTTAAGACGAACAATACATCAAGAATATCTACTACAGGGTGCACCACCTGCTTGTCCTCATAGAGATGTTACTGCTTTGCCTGATTTTTCTCAGTACAGCATTATACCAATTGCAATGGAGACAAGCAAAGGATGCAACCAGGTCAAATCTGTGGAAAAGGTGAAACCAAAAAACATGCACAAATGCTCCAGCTAAGGTAGTCCTGACCAGTTTAGCCCAGGATCTGGAGATGGATCCCCAGGCGCTACACAACAGTGCGCTGATGAAAATGAATGCTACATAGATGACTTATTATTGGATCTCCATCATCTTTGCAAACTTAAATACTGTTCTACTTGGGGTCAAAGTCACATTTCCTCAAAAGCAATAACCTTCTCCATGGAGACAAGCAGGCGGCGTACCTCCCAATCAAAATGTTACAGTGTGCACAATTAAATCGTTTAATGGCACCCATCTTACTGTAGCCACGCCCCATATTCTGATTTCCACCAATCAGGAGAGTGCACAGCCATTTCCTGCTAAAGTACTTATACACTGTGTGTCACTGTGGCCTAATTTATGTGCCCACTTACTGTATGTATGCTGCTTTGTAATTGGCGCCCATCAGTGTCAAGTGTTTCTGTGGATGTACTCGGGGCCAATAGAGCCCAATGCACAAAACAGCAGAGATTTGCATAGAAATGTGTGCATATTTTGACATCTTATGACGAGAGAACCTCACACGCACTTCTAAACACAGGCAGCATTTAATTAACAAGAAGAAAAAGAGAGCAAAAAAAGGAAAAAAAAAAAAAAAAACATTAAGCTACCTGAATTACTCTTAACATTGTCATATAATCAGCATGCATAACTTGCCCTTGAGGTTAGCTTTGCATAAAAGACAGACTTTTTTTTCATAAATAAACAACTGTGCTACAGCAGTGGAGAGGCGTTTTTATCAATGGGCTTAGGAGCACAAGCTAGCATATATGGCTATACTCCAACAGTATACCAAAATGAAAACCTACATGAAAACCACCACCCTCTCAATAACCCAAAAGGCACAAATGTTGTTGCATTAATAAGACCACAAATAACTTGCAGCACAAAAGCGTTGCTATATTTATAATAATCATTAATGTTTGTAAATGTTGATGGCATCTTTCTGGGGTAAATTCTAAATATTAAGTATTTTGCATTCAATAAGAAGCATTTTTTGTGTCAATGACATGGCCAAACTACGGCCTGGGGGCCACACACGGCCCTTTGGGCTTATTAATCCGGCCCGCCGAACATGACAAAATTATATTAAAATAGGTAAGGGTAAACCTTGTTCAAAGTTTTTCTGCTGCGTTTATTTAATTGCAATTTAAGACATTTATTATCAATTTAATTAATGCATTTGGAAAACAATTTGTACAATGAGCCTTGTATAGTCATGATTTGCTACATGATACAGGCCAAATCTCTAATGTAATATATACATATATATATCCTGGCCCGGCCCCTCTGTCAAATTTTAGAAAAATCATTGTGGCCTGTGTGTCAAAAAGTTTGCCTTCCCTGGTTTATATTATAGTTCATAGTACTCTATGTAACTTCTCTGGTTGTGGATCGTAGGCCTGTGTCACCATAACACATTTTGAAGTGGGATATATTGCTGAAGAAAATATAGGTGATAAAGGTTAATACTGAAGCTATAATATTTCACTGACACAAAAACTCTATAACTGCTCAGATCTGTGGAGAGGAAGGTCTACTCAAAGTAAGAATTTGTGCCTTTCTAGGTATTTTAGAGTAATCCAAATACATGTAATTCAATAAATGCAAAAAAGACTATGTTAATGCCATACTGTGGGACATTACAGGCAACGCAAAGACAAAATCTCTGAAGAGAAGCAGGTGCACCTTTATGAAAATACAGTGCCACACAGCCTGCTTCCCTGCTGAACTTATCATTCAAACAAAACCACGCCTCGCTCTACATTGGATAATAAACACATTCTGATCGCAGTCAATGGCGTACGTGTAGCGAAGGTGCTGCTCGCTCATCCCTGTCTGGGGCCGAGCTGGGAGCAAGTGAAGCGTGTCCCGGGACAGACAGGAGGGCCCACTGAGCCGCCCTGACCCCCCGAGAGAGACACGCGCTGGAGATAGATCTTTGTTTTTAATACCCCCTCACACGCACCGCTGCCTCTACAGTAGCACGCCAAGCAGCCTCCATGTATAGCACACACAACACAAAAGCAATAAGTAAAACACGTGTATGTCAGCAAACGACAAATCCTGCTATCTTTTCTTTGTTGTGACAGGGAAATGGTGGTTGCCGGGGTGGCCCTGAGCTATCCGCATGGAGGCAGGCCATATAACTTGACTGGTTATAGGTCGGGCTGCAAGATTAATCACAATCAAGTCGTAAAAAACACAAAAGTTGCAGTTTTTGAAGTACCATCATTTCCTCCACAGACGGCATTTTCTACATCTACTGCTAAGTCTGTAGTTTAACATCACAATTAGATATTTTTTTTTTTTCCCAGATCGTTCAAACCCTATCTCTGACATGTTAGTGCCATATGAACCATCTCACACTTTGAGGACTTCAGGGACCAACCTCCTGCTAGTGCTCCTTTTGATTCTATAAAGTACTTTGAATTACTTTGTGCACGGATATTTCCTGCAGCTCAGTGTTTGCATTGCTAAACGAAATCTATCTACAAAAAAAGGTAACACAATAACAGTAATAAGTGGAGAAGCACATAAATAAATTGGTCAGGTGGTCGTAATGTTATGGCTTGTATAATAATACACTGGAGTACTTGATTTTCAAACTGTGAAATGAAGAAGTAGGTATTTAAATTGATCTTACTTGCTCCTATAGCTTCGTGAATTTAGAATTTAATGAATTCACTGTGAAGTAGCGCTTTTTTTGCTAGCCCTATGCACAAATGTATACGGTTTAAGTGGAACAGATAGCATAGGAGCATAGGAATGTGCCAACTATAGCTAGTGAAAATTGTAGCTCAGTGTCTAAAGGTTGGTGGTTCAAATCTCACTCCCACAGATGCTGGATGCTGTCGTTGTGTCCTTAGGCAAGACACTTAACCCACTTAATGAATTGGTTCCTTAATGTAAAGCGCTTTGAGTTCCTTGAAGGTGGAAAAGCACTACATAAAAATATGAAAATGTACCACGTATGTATCTAAACACACAGAACACATTACATTTGCTGTAGTTTGAGGTCAAAATTTCAAAAACTTGACTACTTTTGAAACCCTTTCTACCAGTGGTTAGATTTGTACCATCGATTAGACAACATGGCGGTTCCTTTACAGTCTAGTGATGCTTTTAACACACTTAGCTGCTCCTAACTCGGAAGAAAGATGACCTTACTTGTTTCAATATTCAGCTTAAGAACTAAATGTGTGGCTTTGAATTGCAAAAAAATGTTAAATGTGGGTGGGCCATTCACCAGTGGAAATGAGGCTCCGCGGATGTGTGCATGGAATTACAACTGCACTTGACTAAGAGGGAGTGGGATGGGCCCACAGCCAGCCACTCATCCCCATGGTTTTCCAACAGAGCGCCGTTCCAATAGCTTTCCCCATAAACTCCTCAGCCAATGGGCCTTGCATGTGGAAAATGGGGGAACATAATGGCACCGAATGTATATAACCGGATGATAGAGACGTGAGTGTGCTAGCGTTTGTGTGCATGTTTGCAGTCTGTCTGTCTGCTCTTGAATGAGGTAATGTATAGGCTAGAATGGGCTGGAATAGATAAGGAGATATATCACTGTGAAGTAGTGCTGTCACGATAAAATGTCAAACGCGATTTCGATATTAAGGAGTAGACTCGATACTGATTCTGATACCACAATAATAAAAAAAACACTCTTTATTTAGACCAGAGGAAGAGACTTTGTTTTTTTTTTTTTTTTTTTTTATTGAGGGCCACATCTCAAAACATATTTGACGCAGGACCAGAGAGAGTGATTAATGTAGTGTGCTGCTATATACGCTGCTTTGACAGAGCCGCTGTGTATTAATAAAGCTTGAAACACATTCATTTTAGGTCTATATCACAATGCAAAGTGATGTTTGGGATATAGTGGGAGAAATAGTTTAATTTGATGTTAAAAGTACTGCTTATGATTAATTGGGCCAATAAAAACTGATCTGAGGGCCGCATTTAGCCCCAGGGCCATAGTTTGGACACCTCTGATTTAGACAATGGAATGTGATTTTCAACATAACATAGTAGTACTTTCTTTTATACTACCATGTGGTCTTATAACCCCTAAATTGTCCAGGTATGTTCCATAGTGGTCCATGGATGTGCTAGTCTTTGTGAATGTGACTCTGAATGCAACTTATTCCTTAAAGCACTTTGAATTACTCTGTGTACAAATTGTTCTTTACAGATAAACTTGCCATACTTTGGTATCGATAAGTATCTGATTTTCGATATTTTTTAACAACCCTACGGTGCAAATGTGTAGAGCATGCACATGTTTTTTGGGGTTTTTTTTGGAAAGTACATTTAATTTATTTATCAGAAGTGAGAACGTAATTTTCACGAGCAGTTTTCCAATCATACTACAAAATTACTGTGCTTGAAGGGTTTTTTGACAAATTAAATTGAAATTGCCAACAGTCAAAGTTAAATAGAAGTCACCTGGAAGTGGCTTGTTATTAAAAAAGTCAAAGTTTGTTCAAAAATAATGAACCCCAACTCTTTCTTCCTTCCTAACGCAGCTGTGTCACTGCAGTTTAACAGATTCAAATCGGAACAGCATTTTATTTCAAACATTACCGCTTCATAAAAAACCTCTTTTGAATCAATATATTCTACTCCTATGGCACAGACACAGGAAATGGGAATGTGGGAAGACAGGGGACATTTAGACAAAGGGTACTGTTCCCAAAAGACATTCATTTACATCTGCAGCGAGCAGCAGGAGCACCAGCAATGAGCGAGGCAGAAAACAAAATCATGTTAGCATCTTGTAGTAGTCCACATTATGTGCAACACAACCCCCATACACAACGACATTACTGCATTATCATTTTACACTGGCATTACGCAATCGAGCATATAGACAAATCCACCCAAGGCTGTGTTTTGCACTCTGTTCATCATAGGAGCAGAAAAGGTCTTTTTGGTGAATTACTGACGTATGATTGCATGCACAAGTACTATTAAAGACCCCCATTTTCACATTTATCTGAGCAAAATCAATACAGATACATTGTATAAGTTCTTAAGGTCAAAATAAATCATCTATGTACTTTCTGCATCTCTTTAGAAAGCATTTCAATGTCAGGAAGTGTGCAGTTAGCATGCTAGTTGTGGTTAGCTTTAACGTGGCTGCGAAACTTCGCCTCTGAAAGTTGTAAAAAACACTCATAAACTCCCCAGTCAACACTTACGATGCTCGGGATGTGTTTAAAGTGAACTAGTTCCGTTTTGTGCAAGTAACAAGAAGTGCGCAGTTAGCATAATAGTTGTGGTTAACTTTATCCTAGTTGCAAAACTTTAAAAAGTTAAGAAATGCTTATAAACTCACCCCAGTCAACAGTTACGATGCTGGGAATGTAAAAATTAAGTACTTCTGTAGTCAGTATCAGGAAGTGCACGGTTAGTATGCTAGTTGTGGTTCGCTTTACTGTGGTTGCAAAAGTTCATCTCTGAAAGTTAAGAAATGCTCATGAACTCACTTCAGGCAACAGTTAAGACGCTGGGAATGTGTTTAAAAAAAATAGTTCTGTTTTGTCCAAGTATCAGGAAGTGCGTAGTTAGCATGCTAGATGAGGTGAGTGTTACCATGGTTACAAAACTTAGCTTCTGAAAGTTGTAAAAAACAAAAAAAGTGCTTATAAAATCATCTCAGTCAATAGGTAAGGCACTGGGAATGCATAGAAAGCAAACTAGTTTTGTTTTTAACGTTTTTTAATACAGTAAAAATCAGGTACAGTGCCTTTAAAGTCAGGTTTTAAGGGCCAAGCCAAGGTGGGAGCTTCATAAAGAAAAAAAACAGAGCCGTTAGTCCATAAGGATACACTACAGTATTTACGCTAGGTTTATAAGATGCAAATGCTATCGACAAAGTTATATAAAAATAAAGAGTACGGGGCTTAAACAGATCAACTGTGGCACTGAAGTAAACGGCCCACAGAAGCAGTGCAATATAAAAACACATAAGATACTGCATAGGTACTGTATATCCAAGTTACTGTCCAATAACAGTAACAACACAGGGAGCAAAGATGGCTACTGCTATAGAATGAAAAAAACTTGGCCTTATCTTGCAATAAAAGGTCAACAAACGATTACATTTTAATTTGAGTAATCATCATGAGCCAAAAATATACTTTGTTTTAAATAAGAGCTTTGGCATTCGATCACTTTAATGAGCATAAGTGAGTAGAAAACTGTAGAAAACATTAGCAAGTGTATCAGTTTGTAATGATTAGTGATTAGCAATTAGCGTAAAGGCTTAGGGCTGTGTTGTATAATTTTTTTAATCAGGCTTTTTTTTATGACAATTACAGAAGTGAAGTGTGAATATTTAAAAAAAAAAAAAAAAAAGATATAGCACTGAAAACTATCCCTTTAAAACTGAAAAATCGGATAGAAATAAGAAACGTTACGTCCTTGATAACAATTCAGAGGACGTCATGAAATGTGTGTCTACGTTTTCAAAGCTTCAGAGCTGTGAAAAGCGCTTTTAAACTCGTCCCAGTCAATAGTTACAATGCTGGGAATGCGTTTTAACCCTGGAGGAGCCAAGAACCTTTTTCTTTTTTGGAAATTATGAACATTGCATTAAATTACTGCTAGAAGTTCACTGAACACTGAACACTATCCAATTTTTCAATTTCAACCCTTTATGCCCTAATTTAGGATCAGGGCCAAATTTGACCCATTGGGCTTTAGGCGTATAATTTCAAAGAATCACAATAACAAACACTGTCAATGCAAACTATTTTAAATTTAGGAAAATAGTCAACCACACAGATACTTTTTAGCTTTATTTGTTGCATGTTAGAACTGAATTTCAAATGTAGAAACACACTTTCGCCAATGGAAACAACACTGCCATCTGCTGGACACTGTAATGTGAAGTCTTACAATAAACTAAATGATGCAGCTAATTACAATAATGAACCTCAAATGTGCCCCAGTGAGAAATGTCAATCACCCAACACTTGGCAGGCTTTTGAAGTTAAAATTGACTTGACTTTTTTTTTTTTTTTTTTTTTCATTTTGGGTAGCAGCAATTAACTGTGGCCAAATTTGACCCAGTGGGTTCTCCAGGATTAAAAAGAACTTTTTTTTTTTTTTTTTTTTTTTTGTGTGTGTGCGTGTCTTTTTAATACAGAAAAAAATCAGGTACAGCGCATTCAAAGTCAGGTTGAAGATTTTTTAAAAGATACAGCACTGCAAAGGTTTCATTCAGAAGAGTTCTAATACAATTCAATTCAATATAAAAGTCCTTGGCAACAATTCAGAAGGATTGTCACAGACTGAATGCCTAAAATGTCTGTCTATGTTTTTCAAAGCTTCAATTTTATTATCAACAAGAACATTTTCTATTTTTTTTATTTTTTACATTCAATGAACCGTTTACACCGAACACAATGACTGAAGTTCGCAGTTATCTTCGGAGAACATGAAGGGAGACTTGACTCGCATCAACCCTGTGACACACCCCCATTTGCTTCAAAATTCCCATCAAACTCCTCTCCCCTCTGATGTAACTGGCGAGCATAATGGATGTGTGTTTTGGTTGACTCCAAAGTGCCACCTGTTTCATGACAGATATTTTCCCCCAAATGCGAGGATAAAGATTTCACAAGTGGGCAAAAATGTCAGGCTGCTCTGCATGATGTCAGCATGGAAGCTGTGTGAGAATCGCACGGTTCCACTGAAAATGACTTGTGTTTCTGAAAGCATTTATTAGTCGAGTGCGGATTTGAGGGGAGCTTTTGAGCCCTGATCTTCAGATAGGAGGTGGAGTCGAAATGATTTGCTTTTCAAATGTACAGCAGCATAAGTGATGTAGTGAAAAGAAATGAGGCAATATTTAAGAGAGCGAACCGTCACTTCAAATGACACTTAAGAAGTACTACTTTAATAACCACTTCTGCCGTAATTACTTATATCTATATTCTTAATGTTAAAAGGCCCATATTACGCTATCTTCTGATCTATGTTATAATGTTGTTTCCTCTTCGCAAACATACCCGCTGGAACAAAAAAACACTTAATTCCACCTTGTGATGTCATCATGTGGTAATACAGGAAGTGCTCTTGAAAAACTACAACTTCATGACATCACAAGGTGGAACAGAGCATTTTGAGATTTGGAGATGTAGATGGACTTATAATAAATAGGTATCAAACATGTGTGAGTGAAACAAAACCCTAACTCCAGATGTGATTTTGAGGAGGACACTACATTCTAACATGGGTTAAAGCTTAAAAGAGTAATTTTTGCGTAATATAGGACCTTTAATAGAAATACTGTTCTACTGCTACTACTAGATACTACTTCTCTTATACTGTTCATCCTACTACAACTATATTACCACAGTACTGACACTACTGACCCTATACTACATTAAATTAGTATAGGGGCTACACTATTGCACCAACATACAATACCAATATCATTTACAATCAAGGTTAATAATGATACACAATTATAGGTAATAGTTCCTCTAAGTAAATCAATAACTAACAAATACATCAAATTTGTTATTACAACTTAAAGGTCCTATATTATGCAGAATTGACTGGGCCAGCTCTAATAGGTATTTAATATGATTTAATGGGCCAAATATATTCATATCGAGGGCAAAATTTGGCCCGTGAGCCTGAGTTTGACATATCTGTTTTACCTTTTTTTCAGTAGAGATTGGCAATTCCAGGACTGAAAATATTCAAATAAGTGAAGGTGTATAGAGTTTAAAAACACAGTGAAGCACTTCCTGTATTACCACATGACATCACAAGGTGGAACAGAGACACAACTCCGGATATGTTTTTGATAAGGAAATGACATTATAGCATCGATCAGAAAATAGCGTAATATGGGGCCCCTTAAATATACCACGATTATAAGTGCCACAAGCTGAATATTATCTGTAGGTACTATTAGGCTATTAGCTTTCTGTTCTATATGGAGTAATCATATAATATCCAATGTCCAATCACATGCTAAAGATATGTAACCCAGGGGCAGAGAAGAAACATGTCACTTGAGCGCTGGTCCCTCTGAAATCAATGCCATTGATGAGTTCAGCTGATAAATGAGAAGATCCTATGTAGCCAACCGGAACACTCCACACGTGACCCACGCTAAAAATACAAGAAAAACACAGAGTTCTAGTTTCCACTGCCCTTAAAAGAAGCTTAGTAAAGGAGAAAACAGCAGAAATCTGGGTATCTGGGTAGCTATATTGTAAGGATTTAGTAGGAGTTGCAGACAGGAGTAATGAAACTTGTTTTTCGCTTGTAATTTAATTAGAATACCAGCAAAATCAATAAATCCGTTGATTGAAAGGGCTTGAGATGGAGCTGTTCAAAGTAAGTTGGAGGTTGTGGAATATAGCAACAGTTGGTCACATGGTCACATCTTTATATAGCGCTTTTTTTTCGCTTTCAGGGCGCTCAGAGGGCTTTACATCAAGGAGCAACTCACCTATTCACATACACATAGATACACCAGTGTTTAAGTGTCTTGCCCAAGGACACAGCGACAGTGTTCATCAGTGGGAGCTGGAATCGCACCGCCAACCTGTGGGTCAGTGGATGTGACTGCTCAACCAATAGGCTTGTCATTATAGTTACTACATCAACTCGTTTAATACATAACACATGTAAAACAATCATTTTTGGGGGTCAGTATTTATCGTGGGGACTTTTTCTTGCAGTAGAGGGAAATATTTGGTTAATTTTATGTACCACAATAAGATTTGAGCTGTAGAAGTTTGAATTATGAACTTCTATGACTCATTTTAGACACAAACTAACAACTTGAGTGTTGCAGTTCTAAGCAATACTGTAGATTTACAATACTTTTTCAGGGATCATTTTTGCTTTATGGTTTGGTTTCAATATTGTCGTTTATCGTCTATATTTACTTCAGCAATATATCGCACTTCAAAATGTGTTACTGTGGCAGGCCGATCAACCAATGATGTATATGCTGAGAGTGGGATTCGAACCAACAACCTTCAGATCAGTGGAAAAATGCTCTACCAACTGAGTTACTGTCGCCCAGTTAACAAGGCTCTCTGTCAATGTGTTTTTTTTTTGTTTTGTTTTTTCCCCAAGCAACATTATAATTATGTTTTATCACTAATTAAAAACAGTTGCGAGATAGATACTCAAATGGAGAGAACAATAGCAGTGATATTCAGGTAATCAATACATAACATAGGTTTGCTTTTCTTTGATTCAGTGTGGCTCAATGGACAGCGCCAAAAACCCTCGCACCAATGGTTCAGGGTTCAAATCCATTACCTTCTACTGCTGTAAAACTTTATTGCCTTGAGCATTTTTTTTACGTTTCCCAAAACTAAGTTGTAGCAGCAGCCAGTTTTGTTCTTTATTGAAAGTGAACAAAGTATCTGTACAATGCAGTTCCATTGTTCATTGTATTTCATAAACAGACTGTGTGAGTAGAGGTTCAACAAAGAAACACGGTTAGTAATACTTTTTGTTTTTTAAAGACAAAGTCAAAAGTAAAAAAGTGGGTGCAATATATTCATTATTGCACTATTGCCATTTTGTGATTTTATCGTCTCAAATTACGAGGAAGAGATTGACCGATGTGTTTAGAATCCACAGCAACAGTTGGCCAATAAGCTCTGCCGATATTTGACTTTTATTTTTTTTCTCAAATTATGTCATTAAAATTTATTACAAACTGACCCACAGCCCTTTATCATATTTAGTGCAGTTGTGTCTTCGTATTAAAGTGTTAAAATAAAGCTTTATGTGTATGTTCTAGGCAGCAAATCGACCAAAACCGATACCGACCGAAGAGTCCAAATACAGGTCTATCGCTACTGCAGAAGACTCACCAAGTAGTTACCCCATAATGAAGAACTCCCACTAGTTATAAACCAGCGTGTCTCAAAATGTTCGTGCACTCAGCTTACATCCGGCCCCACGCTGGTCCAAACATCTTCCAGGTGATTATGAAAGGATGTTGGCTCCGAGTCAAATAAACGCAAAGCTATCCTTCGTTATACAATGCTAAATATGCAAAATTCACAGCTCCCCTGCTTTCTACCCTCTGTCTCCTCCAGCACTTGCATCACTACGCCAGCTCCATCTGCCATATCTCTTCAAACTCCCTCTTCCGCCGCTTTGTTATGCTTCCCACATTCTCGCCTCCTTCATCCTCTGATTTCTTCCCGTTCCACCATTTTCTACCTCTCTACTTGTCCTCTGCAACCTCTTTTTTATCCCTGTATCCAACTGCTTTTTCCCGCAGCGTTTTCGAGGCACTTCCAAGCGGCACTCGCCTCCCTGTATCCTCTCATCTAAATGGGACATGTGGCCTTGCTCTATCTTGATTCCTCTAGACAGAAGGTGAGTGCTAGCCTTTCCCCCACTTCCACACCTCTGCTAGCTCTGTGTTATTTGTTTTCATAACGCAAAATACACCTCGGTCATGGAACACATCGCCGGAAAGCACCAGCGTCTCAACTCAACATTCAAAACAGCATACGTCGGCCGAGCGGCTGTACCGTGAAGCCATATTGGCAGAGGGGAAGGGAAAAAAAACATTCTCTGGAGGTAAGATTCATATCGGATTATAGCACCAGCGAAAGATAAAGACGAGTGGGGTGAAAAAAGTGAGAACATCCCTTGATATCAGCCAGTCCTAATGAAAACGATTTATGTTAAGCTTGTTGAGTATTCACTAGACGTGCAGTTAAAAAAGGAAATCATTAGAATTCTCAGACAGTGAGTCATATCAAAGAGTGTCCGACAAAGAGTGTTATTCTCCATGGGCAGTACAGTTACATTACAGTATTCAAACCTATAAAGCGAGAACAGTATTCGAAACATCAGCCGAAGTAACCAAAAGAGGACTTACGAGTTCTGTAGCGGTGGTGCGGGCGCGTGGCAGGGCCTTTACCCGGGCGCCCATGAGTCCATCGGGTGGTCGGCTTGAACGGGACGGCCGGCTGGGACGTGGGTGACGGTAGCTTGGCAGTGGTTTTGACCGCAGGGGTGACGGTGGACGAAGATATGGAGGTGACGGTCGAAGTCTGCCCCGGTTTGGAGTTTACGTGTCCATTACGTCCATTATTCCCGATCCCTTTCCGGACTGCGTTTCTCGGGTGACATCCTTGGGTGGTGGCGTTAGCCGGGGTGGCACGGGTGGTCGAAACAGTGACCGCAGTCCCAATAATACGGGTGCCCACGCGGTTGTGAAGGTGAGGGGCGCGGTTAGCCTCACCACCCAGAGAGCTCCCGTTGGCCGAGTGGTTGGCAGGAGGTCCCGATCGAGTTCTGGGCGCGGGGGCGGTACCATCAGCGGCTAGCAGTGGTGGTAGTAAAGGGATAGCGGTGGTAGAGGCCGCGGATGTAGTGGTTGTGGCAGGAATGTCTTGGCCCTTAGGCATGGCACTGGGTTTGGAGAGGAATATAGGGTCCTGTCCAATGCTACCTTTAGCATCCACCAAGTCAGTGGGCATGTAGTCCTGCACTGAACCAACCACGATCCACTTGAGCAGCATCAGGCTTAGTCCTAGTCCTACGAACCCCATAACGAGGGGGACAGCACATAGCCAGGTCTGCTGCCGGGGCCCACACCGCACATGGGCCACAGCGCAGGGCCCCTGGGGGCTCTTGGCGACGCCTGCTCGGCCCCTGGCTCCTCCAGTGTCATGGGAACAAGGGAGCTTGTGCCGGAGCGCTCACTCATCCTGTCAGGGGAGGGTGGCTGCTGCGTTTTTTGTCTTGGAGAGTGAATGGGAGGTCAAACAGGTGGCCGGATGATGCAAGGGCATATACAAGGAAGGGGACGAGCCTCAGAGGAAATGTCGGGCATTTTAAGTGTATAGTCAAACACACACTGCCTTTCTCTACATGCAGGAAGAGACAGAACACAAAGTAACGCACCTACAACACACGCAGACACGCTGTCACACACTGGGCTATTAATTAAAAACTGCACAGCACTCTAATGCATTCACAAGCTGTATAAGCTGCACTCCCTCTGGCGGACAACAACCCAAACACACACAAGCACACACCAGCATCTATCTACAGAGCACATGCACTTTCACGCCTGCACACAGGTTATGGACAGGTGAGAGGAGCCAAAAGGGGAAGGGAAGGGGGGGTTGTCTCACTGTAGTTCAGCTCTAACGAAGCGAGGATAATTCCCAGGATGCTTCTCTGCCTCGTTTAAAAAAACAGACAGAAACCGAGGCAAAGAAAGAACGGAGAAAGGTATTGATCCGCTGGGTGGTGAGCTTCAGACTCGCGCTGTAAATCCATGTGCGTGTGTGCGTGCGTAGATCAACACGCCAAGCTACGACAGCACCCTTCAGCCCCTCTCAGCTGCATATACACTCCTCAATGTGTCAGCCACCACCTTTTAGTCAAGTTCCTCAGGCATTTTCACCCATAGCAGGCGCGGGGAGAGATTTCCACTCTTCTTTGCAGTCTTTTAAGTTTGCCTCTTCTCCATCCCCCGCCACCCTTTTCCTTTTTGCCCACTCCAGCTGTCAGTAAATCCAAAAAAAAAAAAAAAAGCGGCAGAAGCCACACAAACTGCGCTCAGGGGCAGGGCACACAGGACCAGATGTGCCGAGGTGTCCAGAGGTGTAGCAGAGTATATCCGACTGGTCCAAAAAACCGTCTGTAACCAAAAAAAAAAAAAAAAAAAGACCAAATCCAGCTCGTCTCTCGGATCGGCGCGTCCCGTCACCACGATGATGGATCCCGCGGAAAAAGCCCAGACTGAATGCTTGGTTTACCTCCGCTGCATTCCCACAGTGGTGCAAGGAGCAGCGGAGAGGAGGATGGAGAAACACTGAGAGAGAGAGAGAGAGAAGAGAGAAAGCGATGCAGGGAGGGAGGGGAGTGAAAGAAAGAAGGAGGGGGCTACTGCTGCTGCTGCTGCTGCTGCTGCTGCTGCTGCTCTGAAAAATGATGCGGCGGCTGTTCTCGCTCGGCTGCAGACTGGGGAGAGACGGAAAGGCAGGAGAGGAGGAGGGAAGGAAGGAAGGAGGGATGGATGGAGGGAGGGCTGCCTCAATCTGCGCTGACTGATGTGGCTCTACCGCTGCTGCTGCTGCTGCTGCTGCTGCTCCTATCCCATCCGGCGCGCGTCCCGAGTCCCTCCAATGTCCCCCACGCGCCGACGCTTCCGAAGTGACGCGCAACCGAACCGTGTCTCTTTTTATTTTGTTGGATTTTTTTTTGTCTTTTTCCCACTGCACTTTGCTTGAGCACCGGGAAGGAGAAGTAAAATAAGGCTGAAAGACTGACTGAGAAAGTGCGCGCGTTGGTTAAGCTCCGCAGTGGAGGCAGATAAAGCCCAGATAGTGCGAGGAGGACAAGCGAAGCGATGCCTTAGACACACCCCAGGGAGCGGTGAGGTGGAGGACAGCAGGGAGGGGCGCTCGGTAAACAAATAATAACGCGCGCACGCTTCAGTTCAAACCGGACCGGGTGGGGAGGGACGCGCCATCTCCACCGGGCAGCGGGGAGAGCGGGATTTACACAAGTGGGACGGGCTCAAGGCCAAAGTGGCTTTGTGGGTAATACCACGTGCTCAGATCTGACTAGGAATGACAAATGCACTCGCCAAACAAACTACCTGGGGTCTTTCAAGGGGATTTTAAGATTGAGTCATGTTATTTACGCATTTTGCTATAGGTGGCAGCATCAATTCTTTTCTCATAAGTAATTGAAGTGATATTGGCTGTAATAATGGTGACACATGCTGCTTATACAGTGCATTACATGGCCTACAAAGCATTGATTGTGTTTTTGATCATGCAGCACTCAGAGAAATGAAAAGCTGACACAATTACTTTTACTATGATTTTTTTTAAGGTTTGCTCAATGTAACAGTCTGTCACCTTAGTAATGTGCCTAGGGTGTTCCACAGAATGGCATTAAACACATCTATCTCCATGGACACAAGTGGGAGACACCACAATAGCAATTCACAGTTCAGTTAATACCACTAATAATCTTATAATGTGGAATATTTCAGGCAAAAGATGTCTGTGTAATGCCTCAGTCATCCAGGTCTGAGCCATAGTAAATAGAGCCCATCAGGACTGAAACTGGAGACAACAGATACAGTTCCAGTGTAGTTAGCCCCTCCCTTCAGATAGATCTAAGGCAGTGTCCACCAGCAATCTGACCAGAACTGAAGCAGCGGCTTGGATGAGCAGCGAAATGTCTTCACTCCTACAACATTTTGTCTAGTTGACAGATTTAACTTCTGTTCTTACTATTTCAGGCAGAGCAGTGACATCTCCATGGAGACAAGTAGGAGGTGACCCCTCTACCGGAAAAGTTATGCAGGGCACCTTCAATCAATCAGTCAAGCAAATCTGGGGATTTTAAACAGCGCTACTTAAAATGTAGATGTACACTTTTGAATCTTCAATAGCTCCTATAATTCTTAAGTTATACTACCCAAATTGTAGCAGTAGGTAAACTGAACTTTCTGAGATTTTTGGCAATATATACGGTTATAATTGTTCACTTACACTTAAACTTACCACTACTTAAACTAGGGAAGTAAAAATGACCGAATTTTTAAATATAATGTATTGTAAGTGTCCACCATTTTTGGTTTTGCACTAAATAGCCCGATCCAACACACTTTGCATAACATTTGAAAGCATTTCCAGGCTTATGGCTCTTATTTGATCCTCGATATTACGTTTTAAGTTGTTTATTGTCTGAGGTTTATTCACAAACACCTTTTTTAAGATAGCCCCACAGGAAGAAATCGGGACTAGTCAGGTCTCAGGAGATCACATACTGCCCCCTGTCTTTGAAAACCACTTATTATTCCTTTAATGGCATTGACGCTTGGGGCATCTCTGGTATTAAAATGTCAACGGTAACACCGCTGGGTTTCTGAATTTGACCCATGTGACTCAAAGTACCACTGTACAATGAGGGTTTGTTCCTCGGTGCTATATTTGCTCATGTTAATGTTGGAGGGGTAGTTTTAAATGCTCTGAACAAATAAAAATTAAATATTTAGAAACAAGAGTTGTGAATTTTTTTCAACTGTCAGTGACTTTTGTATAATTAAATCACATTGTGCAATAAACATAAACTACATAAAATTTCATGACTTTACTCCAAAATTTGCCTGTTCTCACTCCCAATGGGGTCCAATTTATGGTCACAGCGTTACATTGGTGTTGTAGTGACACCCATTTTATCTATTTTTTGCCGAGCTGGTCGATCCTATACCTCCATGTTCAGGGTGTCAGAAATGCAATTATTTGGAGGAAGAAGAAGAAGAAGAAGAAGAAGAAGAAGAAGAAGAAGAAGAAGAAGAAAGAGAAGAAGAAAAGAGAAGAAGGGGAAGAAAAGGAAGAAGGAAGAAAGAGAGGAAAAGAAGAAGAAAGAAAGAGGAGAAAGGAGAAGAAGGAGAAGGAAAGAACGAAAGAGAAGAAGAAGAAGAAGAGAAGGAGAAGAAGCCGAGAAGAAAAAGAGAAGGAAGATTAGCAGGAAGGAAGCGAGAAGAGAGAAGAGAGAAAGAAGAAGGAAGGAGGAAGGGAAGAAGGTCAAGAGAAGAAGCACCCAAAGGGCGGAAAAAGAAGCAAAGAGAAAAAGATGTTAGGAAGAAAAGAAGGCGAAAGAAGAGAAGGAGCATAGTTGAAAGGAGAAGAAGCAAGGAAGAGAAGAGAAGGAGAAGGAAAGAGAAGAAGTGAGAAGAAGAAGACGCGCTCCAAGGAGAAACAAGAAAGAAGCCCAGAGAGAAGGAAGAAGAAGGAGAAAAAAGAGATAGAAGGGGAAGTCAAAAATGCAGGATATGTGAAAAGGTGAAGAAAGAAGAGAAGGAAGAAGGAGTCAGAAGAAGAGAAGAAGAGAAAGAGAAGGGTGTAGAAGGAAGAGAAGCGAAGAAAGAAGAAGATAGAAAGGAGAGGGAGAAGGGAGAAGAAAGAAGAGATAGAAGAAGGAAAAAGAAGAGAAAGAAGAAGAAAGAAGGAGAAGAAGAAGAAGAAGAAGGACGAAGAAGAAGGAGAAGAAAGGAGAAGAAGGAAAAGAAGGAAAAGAAGAAGAAGAGAAGAAGAGAAGGAGAAAGGGAGAGAAAGAAGAAGAAGAAGAGAGGAAGAAGAGAGGAGAAGAAGGGAAGAAAGAAGGAAGAAGAGGAAAGAAGAAGAAGAGAAGAAGAAGAAGAGAGAAAGAAGAGGAGGAGAAAGAAGAAGGAGAAGAGAGAGAAGAAGAAGATAAGAGCAGAAGAAAGAGAGGAGAAGAAGAAAAAGAGAAGAAGAAGGAAGAAAGAAGAAGAGAGAGGAGGAGAAGAAGGAAGGAGAAGAAGGAAAGAAGGAAAGAAGAGAAGAAGAAGAGAAGAAGAGAAGAAGAAGAAGGTCAGGAAGAAGCAGGAGAAGCATTGTTGTGATGCCAATTTTATTGAATTTTTTGCTGGGCCGGTCGATCCTATACCCCCTATGTTCAGGGTGTCAAAAATGCAATTATTTGGAGGAAGAAGAAGAAAAAGAAGAAGAAGGAGAAGAAGAAAAGAGGTTAAAGAAGAAGAAGAAGAAGGAGAAGAAGAAAAGAGGTTGAAGAAGAAGAAGGAGAAGAAGAAAAGAGGTTGAAGAAGAAGAAGAAGAAGAAGAAGGAGAAGAAGAAAAGAGGTTGAAGAAGAAGAAGAAGAAAAAGCAGGAGAAGCATTGTTGCGATGCCAATTTTATCATATTTTTTTGCCCGGCCAGTCAATCCTATACCCCCCATGTTCAGGGTGTCAAAAATGCCATTATGTGGAAGAAGAAGACGATCAAGAACAGGACCAAATATTTATTCGGATAAAGTTGAAATCATAGTTGTGATGGGGGTTTTTTTTGGTCTTTTTATCCAGGCTTGGGACTGCCACATTACTCACTCCTCAAAGTGGGATTACAGCACCTTTCATCAAGTAATACATACTTATCACAGACTTAAGAATTGGATAACTGGATATCAAAGAATCATTTTTGTTCGGCAAATGTTTTAGAGATTTCATTTAAAAGTCAACGGAACTAAATGATAAAAAGTGTTATTAAAATTCTCTAGTTATCCGGAGCAGCAAAGGATGAAACGCGCTGTCTGTAAATGTTAAGGATTCAAGCTGCTACACATGAATAATTCTTTTGAACCATGACATGGGAGCACTTAACAAGTTTAAGAATTGTCGTTTCATATTGAAGGGAATATATGTATGAAGTAAGGGATGAAGTAAAAGAAGGAGCGCAAACAGAAAGCAAGAAAGAAGAAGATATTTTTTCCTGCTATTATGTAACTAACTGCAGTTCAATATCCAAGACCTCTGCTAACAAAATTCAAATGCTTATTGCAAACTGCTTTGTCTCACAGCCAAAAATCACAATCCACTTCAAACTCGCCCAAATTCCCCCACGGACCGACTGAAACGGTGACATTTGAAATCTATTGTTTTCGCAATAACAATCTGCATCCGCCCGAGGTGGCGCGTCTTAGCTAGTTTTCATAAATAATATAAAATTGAGTGACACGGGAGCAGCGTCGTGACAGCTCGGCGCTTATTGGAAGTTGCGTAATAAATGACTTTGCTCGGTATCGTCTGCTAATGCGCGCGATGAGACTGAGATGGTTGTTTACCGGTTAAAAGAGTAAAAGGTGATGCCCCCCGCTTGGAGATGCCTTTGAACTGACAAGCTGTCTATAGTCAGTAATTCTGTCTGCTTTTTAGGCCCATGCAGCATTTGAACACTCCGAGGCAGAGCTGAAAAAGAAGACCAAACATGCGGATTATGGGGGAATGGTTTCAATTATGTAACAGTGTTTATGAGTTTGTGCAAGTTTTGATATTAGTGTGCCTGTCTGCTATCCTGAGATGGCCTTGCATGGAAAGTGTAATCTTGTTGGTAAGATGAGGTGCCAGATGAGTAGCCAAAAATTTTAAGTACATGAGTAACTGAGTCAATGTAACTGAGCTGTTTAATCAGCAAGTGCAGCTAGCAGTGTTGATTGTTCTTCAGTTTTGATTTAAAACACATTTTAGACCGGGTGTGGGCAAACTTTTTGACACACGGGCCACAGTGGGTTCTAAAATTTGACAAATAGGCCGGGCCAGGATATATATATGTATATTGGATTAGAGATTTGGGCTGTAACATGTAGCAAAACATGAATATTCAAGGCTCTTTGTACAAATTGTTTTCCAAATGCATTAGACATAGACGTTCAACTCTATGTTTTTTCTATCTGCCACCGTATTCTTTCTAGTCCATCCATCCATTTTCTTCCGCTTATCCGGGGCCGAGTCGCCGGGGCAGCAGTCTAAGCAGGGACTCCCAGACTTCCCTCACCCCAGACACGTCCTCCAGCGACTTTGGTGGGACTCCAAGGCGTTCCCAGGCCAGCCGAGAGACATAGTCCCTCCAGCGTGTCCTGGGTCTTCCCCGGGGCCTCCTCCTGGTGGGATATTGTTTCTAGTTGCAAACAATTATAAACTCCAAACGAAACTGTCCAGATTATCAATTTAAAATATTTTTTTTTTTGTGATTTTATGCTTAAAATTCAGATCAATAACCACCTCTATCTGTTATAAGTTTGTGAAAATGCATGGAAAATCTTACTGCTGCTCGGATCCTGACTAGAACCAGGAAGTACGAGCACATAAGCCCCGTGCTCGCGTCTCTGTACTGGCTTCCTTTGGCTCCTTGACCTAGCACCAAAGTACATCTCCCACATGTTAGTGCCATATGAACCATGTCACACTTGAGGACTTCAGGGACGGCCTCATGCTGGTGCCCAGAATCAGGACTAAACGGTTTTCTGCAGCTAAAATCTGGAACTATCTTTCTGAAAATGTGAGACTGGCTTTTACTTTGACAATCTTTAAATCCAGGCTCAAAACGGTTCTGTTTATCTGTGCATATGACATTTATTCTGCACTCTTTTCTTTTAATGTTAATTTTACGATGGTTATTTACGTCGTTTAGTTGTTTGTATTGCGATTTTATGTATTTCTTATTCTGTAAAGCACTTTGAATTACTTGTGTATGAATGTGCTACTCAAATAAAGTTGCTTTGCCTTAAGATTAAACCAGCATGGCACCAGCTCCCAAACAGCTTTTCGCTGACACTGTTTTTAAATAAAAAATAATGCAACTGTTCTGTAACACTATTTCAAAATCCATTGCAATTGCGTATGCCCACTTTTGAACAGCATTGCCTCCAAAGCAGATTTCACAGCAGCTAAAGCACTCTTTGAAACTGTGATCATTAGACCCAGCAGAAGTGGGTTGTAGAGCATGTTTTCCTTTAGTGTAGGGGGTACTTTCTCAGTTCCTGCGGGGGGCAATTTGGGCCGCAGCCTTGATGAATGCTATCCCGTAACATCCATCTATGTCCCATCACACTTATTGCCCCTACTAGTCGTCACTAGAAGGAGACAGCATCCCCTGATTCAATCCCCAGCGTGTGTCTGCTCTTAGCTATATTTATGGCTTTAGAGTGTCGGCAGGCAGGCAGTAGCACAAGTGTCTAGCCAATCACTTTTCCATCTAAATTCTGCTCTCGAGGCCTCGCTAGTCTTTTGCACTGGTAGAGATCGTCATAGATGTACATGTAGAAATAGTGACGCTGCCTCCGTCCCATACTGCGAAAGGCAAAAAGACTGATGGATTGCGAGCAGATGTCAGATGCTGCTGTTTCACTGTGATGGCTCTCACTTCCTGCACTTTTCTATATTATACATGTAATGGGATGAAAGGACAATTCAGAGTGCATTTGTACTAATCTATTCCTAATGGTTATACATTATAGGCAGTTGTCTTTATGTCCCTTAAAAACGTGCATTGAAAGTAAGTAAGGCTGTACTCGACGAAATACATTCTAAAGACTGCTCTATAAGATCGCTCGGTCGTAAAAAAAAAAAAAAATAAAAAAAAAATAAAAAAAAGGGTGTGTGGCAAAAGCTCTCAAAACTCTCTGTATTGATCCAACCTGCACTCACAGCCAGTAGCGGAATGTAACGAAGTACAAACAGTGGAAGTACATAATAAGTACACATTTTAGGTATCTGTACTTTACTTAAAGAAACAAAATATGTTTTTATGACGTGCCAAAAACAGGTATGTATGGTGTATAATACTTGTAACATTAGATCCTATGGTCTTAATTTCTCATAATTGTTTCTCTAGAGCCCCATCTCAGACCCTGCCTCAGAGCACTAACTGAGAATGGACTCGTTTTGCGCACAGCCACCCCCTCCCGGCACCTGGGAGTGTTTCTTTACCTGCGTCACGCCCCCCGGCAGCCATTGTCGTAGTCCTCTCGATCACTTTTTAACTTAAAATTAAAAATGGCACAACAAGTAGCCTGCGCGCAAGCAAACAAGCGATTAGCCTAGAGAACTAGTAGCTACAGCTAACTAACCTTTTAGCATTTTTAGGTGGAAGATAACAAAATGAAAATACAAAAGGCGCAGTTATCGATTCTGTAATGAATGCAAAAATCACAGACAACAAAGCTAAATCTAAAGTCAAAGACGCCATACAAACTACATCACATCAACTTATACAGTACTATTTATCATCATTTTAGTGCAGTTTTTGACGTACCGCATCATCAGGATAGTGCTCCCTCTTTTAAATGGAGCCTTTCAGCAAATCCGTCACTTTCTTCATCATGTTGAGTTTGGACTACAAATCAAAAACAAGATGGCGGACTCGGCGAGCAATTAGACGGAAGTTATTGAACTTGTTTGGCCTTTTATGGAGATTTTCCTCTGCAAATCAGTGACGCAGCAGAAAATGAAAACTGCGTATCTGAACCGGAATTGAAAGGGATCTAAAAAGATGTAAAGATATCGCTACAACTACTGGATAGTCCAAATTGAGCTTTTATTAGTTAGTGCAGACCCTGTATACCAAGGAAAAGGTAACCAAGAGGCAAAAATGTTGATTTAGCATAATACGTATTCTTTAAGTAAATTTTTTAATGGATGTTTTTTACATTTGAAAGCAGATATAAGTACTTTCTACTCCACTACATGAACTGTACAGAAAAGTAAAAGTATGTTTTATTATTGTGTGAGGAGTTACTGAAAAGGCTGAGGGTTTATTTAAGTTCTAATTTGAGCAAAGAAAATATATATAAAAAAAAAAAAAAAAAAAAAAAAAAAAAAAAGATGAACAAAATCAGCACAAATCTTTATCAAAATAATACATTTGATAGCTTTTTTTTCTTTTTTTTTTTTTTTTTTTTTTTAATCTCAAAATGCTGTTACTTTTTACTCTTTAATACATTTTGAAACAGGTACTTTAACACGTTTATTTTAACATCAGATTTTTCCATTGTGATACTTTCACTTTTAACATGAGAATTTTCTTGCTCCGGTATCGCACTATCACTTAATAACACTACAATACAATCTGAATGAGAGTTCATGCAAAAACAAC